>CAJNOQ010004503.1:0-17362 GCA_905250885.1 Didymodactylos carnosus | reverse complement strand
AATGTTACCAATGGTACCAAAAAATAGTAATGGAAGTGGAATGTAGCGATTGAGTTCTTGTGTCACAAAATTGAGTTGAGTAATCAACAATTGGCTACTAGTACCAGTTGTCATTGAAGCTTGGAGTGACTGCACTATTCTAATAGAAAATAAGAAAGAAGAGTAACATGAATAAGATATAAGAAATGACAGAATAATTAAAAAGTAGAAAAGCGCAATTGTGAAGAGTTTTTGAATAAATAACTGAATACTACCTCAGAATATGCATGCGATATACTTAATTAGTTTGATTATTCCATAATAGCATAGCTGAGTAGGCTAATTTTTCCTGAGTGGGCACTAAATATATGTTCAAGAGTCCATTCGAGGTTCATAGATAGAGAATGTTCTACAGTACACGCACAATAACTTTGGTATTTGATATAATAATTTAATTAAATTTGTAATTTTCAAAAAAAAACTGGTTTTCGAGAAAACTCTTTTGGCTCTGCAATCTGTTCTAAGCATCGGAGTTTCGAAAAAATTAGCCATTTTGTAGAGAATTGAATGTTTTCTCGATCAGCATAGTTTTGAATCTTTTTCAAGAAAATATCTTGATGAGGGAATTGAAATTACAAAATTTTGAAATTTAAAATTAAACATTTTACGTTGAAATTTTATAAATTCTAAAACTGATTTTCGTGGTCAGCGTGAAAAACTGCATCTAGTGATGTACCTTTCGATTTTATTAGATAGAAAATTGTTTTTGAAATGTCAACAGCCCCAGTTCTCACAGTTCGAGTTCTGAACAGTTTTAATAGTCCAGTAGTCGAATTATTTTGTACGATAATACAGTTTATTGTCTCGGCTCTCAAGCATGAGAAATAAGGTAGTAGCCTCACCTCGCCCGCAGCAGCCATCTACACTAGCTTCATAACCCGCTGCAACTCGCTAGAAAAAAATGCAAAAAATTTTGAAGTGGGTTCGCGGGCGCTGTAACTGGCTACACTAGTTTCGACACCCGTTGCAGCTAGCTGCATAAAATGTACGCACCAGGGAACAAACGCTACACGACCGCTTCCACGAGTAACGAATTGGCTAACCCGATTTTCAACTAGTTGAAGCTTGTTGGAATCATGCATATTTTTGAATTTTCAGTATAAAAGAAGAGTTTTCGAACATTGCGTCTATAGAAAAAAGTATTAGAAATTAGATTTTCTGTATATTGTCTTGGAGTTCAACTGTGAGAAATGCCTCTTTCATGGTGAATAATCCTAATTACATTAAGCTAATTAAACTTCTTTAAGTTCAATTCACTAATTAATCAAAATAGAACGAAAACAATATATTTTTGGTTGTGTACAGTGGCGTTCGGACAAGATCGTTAGCCGTTATATGGGCACTGAATATATGTTCAAGAGTCCATTCTAGGTTCAAAGATAGAGAATATTCTACAGTACACGCACAATAAATTTGGTATTTGCATAGTATTTCGTTAGCTAGAAAATAACGAACAATAAAGAAAAGTAAAACTGAAAATTGCAATGTTGTTAGAAAAAAACCTTGTTTTTGACGGTATTTAATAGTGATGAACATTCAACGATTTCAGGACTGTCGTTGTTATAAAAAAATGCTTGCAGAAAATATACTATATTGGTGTACAAAACGACTGTGGCAGTATAACAAATTGACTAGCGTTTGCACTAATAACAAGCCCTTTGTACTTTACTGTATACAGTAACTAATACGATATAAAACTCATCCAACGCTTTTAGGATGCCGATCATTAAAAAAAATATAATGAAAACAGTGTTACTTTTCCAGTGAGGATGAATTAGATAACGACAAAATTGTTACACTATGCAGCTTTAAGAGGGATCAAACTTGAATATTGTTAAATAAAGAGAAACATCATATACAAGAAAAACTAAAGTTGATGGCTTTCCATCGCAGCTTTAATCTTCACTTGCCTTTATTGTTTGTTACTTTTAAGATAACGAAATACTATGTAAATACCAGAGTTATTGTGCGTTGTACAGCAGTGGGAGAGAAATCGTCAAACCAAAATTATGTTCGTGCAACTAGAATTTTGCCAAGAAACTAGCATAAGTTACTTCTAAGTGGCGAAAAAGCTGCGATATGTCAATTTTGCCATTTACGGCATCCATGTACTAGAATTACACTGCTTTGTGTGAGACTTATGCACAATGTAGTAGATATGATGATATTTTACAACGTTTTTCTCTTCGTCACGGAAATAATGCATTTACAAGAGAAATATGCTCTCATCGGTACAAGTAATTCTCACACAAAACAGCATAATTCTCCTGAAGAGAGCATAATATCTTGCAGATTCTATGCACAATTCTCACACAAAGCACCATAATTCTCGTGTAAAAGCATTATTCTCCGAAAACGCACAAACTCCAGCATCTAAGAAAACTGTCAATTTAAACTACATGCAGCTCCGTAACGACACATTACCTAGACTTAATAATTCTATCATAACTACGAGATAGTGTCTACTACAAATCCACACATCTTTCCGTGTTACACTTTTGCTCAAATAAACCCTTTTCGTCTTTTTCAAAAACGTATAGTTGGCCAGCTCTATTTACGCTCTACAAATTTTCATAGCTTCGAGAAATTCCAGCTTCGTCCAGATCAGCTTTCTGGAAAAAATAAAAGAATAAAAGAATCTTTGTAAAAATGCAAATAATGCCATTTATCTAGAAAAAGATTTCATAAATTAAGTAGAATAATGTCCTCGGTTTCATACAGGGTTCTATAATTTTTTTTCTACTTCAACAACGTCAAAGAAAAAACGTTGAATAGAATAACACGAACCACTGCCGTGAAAAAACTAAACAATTCGAGGACATATTTCGAAACAGTGACAGAATAATTAAAAAGTAGAAAAGCGCAGTCGTGAAGAGTTTTTGAATAAATACCTGAGTACTTCCTCAGAATTATGCATGCAATACGCAATACACTTAATTAGTTTGATTACTACGTAATAGCATAACTGATGTGTATCAATGATCGTCTGTGTCTTTGTTGCGTTTTTGTAAAAACACCTAGAGGAAAATCGAAAAACTAGATTTTTATTGTATTTTAATTATTTGTTTTTTTTCCTGCTCTAATGTGCTAGGACAAGGATTTAAAAGATAACGGTGATTAGCTCGAAAAGATCACGGTTCTTGCATAATTCACTTTTTGGACTGAAAAGTTAACGGAAAATGAATTATTTGGGAAAAGACTGAAAAGATAACGGGAAAAGGGCTTAAAAGGTAACGGATTAAATATTAAAGATAACTTTAATAATAATAACAATTATTTTACTATAAGTCTTAAATTATTTAATATAATTTTTATATATATATTAAAAAGAATAAACTATCATGGGTGCTATCTTTTAGACAGAAACTTCTCATAATTTTATCGAAGTGTAATAGAACCTGCAAGCTTTTACCAAAGTCACTGATCCATTTTGTGTGAAAATCGTTCGATATTTAAAAAAAGAGATCCGTCGATTTAAGGGCTCCCCTCCCTCAGAAATTATCCCTGACACCGTACATCCGATCTTGAGGAAACTTTCCATAAGTGTTAGGCACAATGAGCTACGGGAATGAAAAAATTTTTTGTCTCCCAATCTTACGGTTTAGGAGTTTTTCAGAGATCAAGATCCAAAAAGGATCCTGAAGTGCGTCCCGAGATCTTTTAATATACTTCAAGCTGGAGAGTTCGGGTTTGTTTCATTTTAAAACTAGACACCTAACTACATGGACTGACCGGCGCCGATTTTTCAATTACGCCTTTATTGGTTTTCTAGGCAACCAACAACCTGCCAAACCCGAAAAAGCTGACCGATGAAACCGAGCTGACCGAAAAAGCAAAACCGATTTTTTGACCGAAAATCATCATTTCTGAGGGAGGAGGGCCCTTAAAATGGTTTCATGTCGAATCATCTTGTTTTAAGCAAACCATTATGCACAATACAAGGGAAAGTATTTAAGCGGGATGTCCTGCCTCTGAGCATACCCTCAAACTTAACTGGTTTGCAAAGGGCACCTTCAATGGTATGCCTATAGAATAAAACAAAATTTGGTCAAGTATTGACAGTGTTATTCATTAATTAACTTTGAATTAAAACTTGAATTGCTAGAATTACTTGTCGGAATATCGGAGTTTCATTAAAAGTTTTTCATTAAGAAAACTTTCATGAGAGGAAGTCATGAAATTCTTGTGCCACCAAGAGCTTTAGGTCACAGTCATTTTGCAGGAGACATTTTAATGAAAGTACTGAGACTTTCGTTAAAAAAACACGTTTTAATGGAAGTCTTTTTAATGAACGTCACTCAAGCCGCTAGTCCGCCTTTTGGAAAGCTTGCAGTTCGATCAAAAATAATCGTAGAAGTGTCGCTCTTGCGTAGCTTGAGAGCCAATGATCTATGGTTGTAGTTTCATAAAAAATACTTTGAAATTACCTTTTATAGTACTAGATTATAATTAATAAGTATTAATTAGTGCTGATTAGCATCGCTATGCAGAGATATTAATACTCGTGACAACAGCACAATACCTTCTACATCATGCCCATATTGATCAAACTGATAAAAAACCGCAATTAACCATCCAATTAATTGTGAGGTTAACCGTCCAATTAACCGATAATTGCACTTCTTCAACTATGTATTTTTTCACTAAATTGTGTAAAAGGAAACTACGAGTTATGATTATACATTCGTATGAAGGCCGTGCAATGGGAAAATACGTAGTTGGAGAAGTGCAACGTATGAAAGGTTGGCAGATCGAATCTAGGAGAAGTACTTCAAAAAATGTTTTAGTGACAAACATAAGCAGACCAAAACCACTGTCATATTTAGAATCAGCATTAAAACCAGTCATTCGAAAATTTCTCTTTACAGAAACACTCTCAAAGATCAAGATACATATATTCTAGTTCAGCTTGGTGAGCTCTATCCAACCATTTATAAATGTTTGAGAAAAAAACAGTGCTACTTCTTTTAATTGCGTGCACCTTACTTCGTCATGAGAAGGGTAATCGACATTTTTTTACCACCAGAAAGACCATCTAATGAACTTTTAGCAATTTTATCAAACTGTATATTAGTCTAAATCGATGGTATGAACTCTTTTAAAATAGCGCTCGTACAGCTTTTTCTAATGCGAGCATATTTTCTTTTATATGCTATACCCCACAGAAAACTACAATCAAAGATTTGAAAGCAGTTCGACAGCCAAGTTTTACTTTATCAATAAGAAAAGTTAATTTTCTTCAACATTTATATAATGACCATGTAAATGACAATTAAATTACTTTTGAATTTTGAATATAATGGAACTGCTTGTAATTTTAGCCAAGTCAGAGAAAGTGTCAATCAGAGACGCATGTAAATTTAACCAAGTCAAATATTTCTCGAAGTATTTTACAGGTGAGTCATTCTGATATAATATTCTGTCGAAAAATCTAATTAAAGTTTTTGCGATCGAATTCTCACGAACAATTATTCTAGTTTGCGTTTGCCCTGCCTATCGATACATGTTAGTCTTAATCAACATTTTACTTCGCATATCTATGCAATCTACTCATTCTGAATTGTCAAAGTTCCTTATCTACTTATTTCTTTTGCCCTTAACGCGTCTTAATACTTCTTACTTTATTTAACAATAAGGAATTTCAACGTTAGGACCGTTTCACTAATATAGTGGTTCGTTCATTTGAAGGAAATGGCTGCAGCACAATCGCTACTGAAGAGTCAACACTTATCCAATCCACCAACAAGATTTAGACGTGTAACAATTAATGCGAAAGTTTATCGAGAAAAGGATATCAATCTTAAAGAGAAGTTAACTATTCAAGCAACAGTTGAAGTGATTGAACATACTTAAAGGACAAAATAGATTGAAAGATGTGCAAAACAAAAAAACTGAGGAACAAACTCAAGTTGTCACGCAAGTCATATATCTGTTCAAGTGGCTTTTAGCCATATTTACTAAAAAGCACATTCAAGCAGTCGACACACAGTTTGGAGACTGTTACTTATGCGGCTCTTACTTCGACCACATTTTCGACATTGATTTTCATTTCTTGGGTCATAAAGTGGATGAGCAGGCTCATCATTATCTTCTTCTTCACTCTCACTACTTCCAGACAGCTCATTGTGCTGACTCATTGTGTAACTCCATGAGTGGCAACTTGAGCAAACTACTCTTATCTGTTTCAAAACAAAGTGGACTGCGGTGTTTTTTGACTAACGTTTGATCGGAATGAGCCAGAGGGGCTGGTTTTCACATTTTGAAGTAAATTCATGGAGCTATCGAACGACTAAAAACTGATCTAAAAACCATCAGTTTCAAGTGGCGTACCTTCTCCGACAAAATATCGGCAGTGCCGTGGACAGGATCCTAAATAAAACTTTTGTTCTAAATTTATACCTAGATAGAATGGCATCTGTTCTGCAAAACTAAACTAGTCCGAGACTTCTGTCTTTTTTCGTTTGGTAGCTGTAGGCAGTTAACCCGCAGTTAAGTTGATTCTCATGGCGATGTGTTTTTTTCGAAAAAAGTTTAGAAACCTGGTGAAACCTTATACTAGATGAAATAACCCATTTCTGCCTATTTTCACGTAAAATTAGAAAATTCATAACTCAATCAGGATTGATCTATACTTATGTCAGAATACCAAGATATATTCTATTTTATCTGCAACATATGACGGAGTTCAGTAGAACTTTTCAAAACTAACATAAAATACTTAGTTTTTAGAACAATTTTTAGGTGTTCTTCCTCTAGATTCTATCTTTCGACCTTTCATACGCTGTACTTCTCCAACTACGCATTTTCCTATTGCATTAAATTGTGCAAAAGAAAACTACGAGTTATGATGATACATTCGTATGAAGGTCGTACATTTATGTATATATTTAAATAGTCTTTACAAGTGATTACTCACATGTTACTAGCTATACTATACATAAATGTCGATCTTATTTTTAACGTCGACACGTAGTGCACGACGGGTACTTAACTAGCGTTGCTAGTTATAAAGCGCCAAATGATGTATAACTTCTCCCGAACGGTTAGAACGGGGTATTTGTTTGGAGAAGTACAGCGTATGAAAGGTCGGAAGATCGAATCCAGGAAAAGAACACCTAAAAATTCTTCTAAAAACGAATATCTCTCCTATAAACAGTATTCTCTATAAAATACTTAGGTGTTTTAAAAGGTTTTCTAGAAATCTTCTGAAGTAAGAAAATATTTTATACTATTCTCACCCACAGAATCGCTTTGATAAGACAGCAGTACAAGAGAATTCAGTTACAAGAGAAACAGATAGTACAAGAGAAATTTTATTCAATAAAATGAAAAATCTATTTCCTAGAATAAACAAAAAAATAAATACAAATTTTTGAAGGTGATGAAGCAGCAAAAGGTTCGCGGTTTGACCAGCTGGAGAAGCCAACAGCAGAGAAAGTAAAGCTTTTAAAAACAGATTTTTCCGCTATTTCTGTTGCATACCAAGATTTTCTTCATCAAAAAGCTGAAACGGAAAAAGAACTTTTAGCAGATAGTTAGGCAGTTTTATGTGCTGATATATCACTGTTCGTTAAAAGGCCAAAAACTCATGGAAGTGGAATAACCTGATTGTTGTTCTGCTTGTCTTCAATCGAAACAATTCATTGTTAAAAAAAATATAAAAATGTACCTCACCAAAAGTAGTGATATTAGATAGATTTATTCGATGATGTTCCTAGAAACTTGGAGGTTGCCTATACTAATAGGTCCCAGCTGACTTTTCCTTCTCTGAGATATTACTTAGGAATAAGAAGGTTCAGTAACGGCGAACTAGATGAGTGTAACTATGATACCTCAAAGGAAGACATGGCCCACAAATTTATATAAAGAATTCGACATTTAACTCGGTTTCGACAGTTGAAAAAAAAACAAATTTCAAAGTGTTGAATTGTTATTCGAGAGTTTCTTGAGTTATATATTTTACATGGGTATACTGCAAAATAGAAAGTGTGTTATAAACACACTAAAAGTAAACGTCAGGTTCGTATCATTTGATCGCATAGAGTTTCGGTAATTACTGTGTAACTTACACACCTAGTCTAGTTATCTCAAAATCAAAAACTTCTTTCTGCATTTAATAACATGAAAATAAACATGATTTGATATCCACATTAACATCCATCTGTTTTGTTGATCCAATGAGAAACAGCATCTGACATCATCGTGATTCAGTGGAAAAAATATTAAATTAATAAATCAAACAATATATCATTTTATTTTGAAGTTATTAAATTTTAGACTACATCAAAACGTAATTTGAAAAAATTCAAAGTCTATGAGGTATCGCTACTGAGAAATCGCTTTATGTATTATGAAATTAAACGTCGATGTTAGTGTTAAAAACTAAAAAACATCGATCTTGATTTGATATTCGTATAAAATTAGCTAAAGTCCTTCGAGATCTTGTAAAGTCGACTGGACATTGGTTCGTGTCAAGATACTTTCATCTGGATCAAAGCTCACTGAGTTTATAACAAACACTTTGTCTCTAATATACGTGTCATTGTTACCAAGTCACAATCGTAAACGATACGTATCGTTTGTGCAATAAGTGAATAGAAGTACTATCAACGGAATAACAGAAAGAAGTAGTTCAAATCAATTAAATGAATCATATAGTATTTCTGTGAGTGATCAAGAATATAATATATTCAGTCTTGATAATACGTCAAAGACATATATAACTAAAAAACATACAGGAAAACATTATGCTTGACTTTTACTGTCTCTCATTTTTGCAAAGGCTTCTGGAGAATGGATGATACCAAATAATGTGATTTCTTTTATACACTGTAATTGTAAGTTTGGATGTTTTGTTTTCAAGTGACCTTCACAATTCTGTTTTGTCGTGAACGGTTCAGTATGTCGAATACAACTGACATCAGGGCATTTATAGATAAATGTGTGTAAATTGTACCCATGGTCGTGTAATGTTCTTGCAGTTGGAAAATATGAATGACATTCGGAACATCTAAAATCTGTCATCTGTCGTTGTTTCTTATCCCGTGTTCGTTGATAGCCGCCAGGATACAAGCCTGTTTGCGGGTCAAGATGGGCGGGATGTCTATGTCGCATATGACGATGTATACTGTCGGCGTGTCGAAAGTTACTGTAACAATCATCGATCGGACAAGGCGTCCACAAATGCCGGTGTTTTTGTTTCATATGTTTCGCCAAATGGTATTTAGTCATATATACTAAAAAGCACATTCAAGCAATCGACACACAGTTTGGAGACTGTTACTTATGCGGCTCTTACTTCGGCCACATTTTCGACATTGATTTTCATTTCTTGGGTCATAAAGTGGATGAGCAGGCTCATCATTATCTTCTTCTTCACTCTCACTACTTCCAGACAGCTCATTGTGCCATGCAAAATCGTCCTCCTCTTTTTCACTCTCAATCACCGACTGAATTTCCGGATGATAAGATCGAATATGCTCATGAAGAAGAGGTAAATCTTCAAATGATTTTCCACATTCACCACATGTCTCAGCGATATCAGGATTTAGTCCTGCTTCTTCATTCGAACTTGAATCACTTCTTATCCGCTTACATCCACGAAGTCCAACATTCGTGCCTGTGTTACAATCACGTTGAACAATATTCACGAGAAAAATTGTGAAACATAAATACAAAAATACTGAAGTAGACATTATTCACAAACGAAAAAAGGTAAAAATGATTTTAAGATTTTGGTCTTCGTTTGGCGCAACCGTTGTTGGGTATCAGTTTTTCATCATTCTTCTTTTATACTCTCATCGCAACTTTTATCTTTATAATGGAACTTCAGTAAGATCATGATTTTTCAGCCGTTCAGCTGCGTCCTGGGACTGATTATTTTTCCGTGTGATAGTCTCGCAGATACATGAAAACATAGATGATCACTATGTTAAGAAAAAATGAAAAATTCTTAGTTTACTCTAAAATAATTTCATAGATTTCAGAATTTTACAATGTACTGTATTTTAGCTGCTTTACACAATAGTATGGTTCAAAGTGTGAAAAAGAGACTATGAAGTTTTTCGAAAATCCCTTCAAGATCCAAAATGTTTTATTTGACTTTACTGTACTTTTTAAAACTTATGACACTAAAGCAGCCAAAATAGAGGATTCCTATGAAACCTAGTGACACACTTGAATCGTTAACATTCATGATCTTTCTGAAGTTTCATTTTGGAGTCATTTATAAAAAAAGAACAATATATCTATCTGTAGTGTCTGCTCTAGTTATTTAAGCAAATATTTCTCATTACGTTTTATACCGAAAGATGCGCTTAAGTCTTGACTATTAATATGGCAAGACTCGAAGGTACCTATCTCTTTTCTATCGACAGTTCTTTGAGAAAAGTGGATATCGCTCTCTCAGTTCAAAAGAAACAGCAATATGTCCCATGCACATAAAAACGTATGTAAACATTATATATTTTGGTGTAATATGTGTTATATAATCACGGATAATAAGTTTTCAACGTTGTCATTGGTTGTTCAGTTATGATCGGTGTGTTTTCGATGGATTCTAAAATATGAAAAGATATAATTTCAAAAGAACGACATATTAAATCTAAACTTTCAACGCTCTGTGAGTCATTCCTCTAATGAAACACAGTGGGCATTTTCCCATAGAGCAGGCAGACATCTGATTTTTTGAGTTAGAAAATGATTGTTTTAGCATAATATGGTCTTACTATGTGTCAGATATTAGTAGAAGTAAAACAGATCGAATTCGAAAAAAAAAGTTTTTTCGACAACAAGTTCCTCAGGGGACTTGCCCCCGAATTCCCCGAATTTTTGTCAAAAAATGTTTTATTTGTAAAACTAACAAACTATACATCATTCGATGCCGTTTTACACGCTGATTCCGAATATGTATATATTGTTCGGAAAAAACTGTATTTGAAGTGAAAACATTGATTTTTACCCCAGAAACCTGGGTTTTTGGAAAACCAATACCTCCGTCCAGGAAAATATGCTCACTTTTGCGCATTCACCATGGATGCACGGCCTCGCCAGGAACATTTTGGTATAAAAATACGTTAGTTCAGACCTACGCTAAGCTGCGCGTTCTCAAAATACCGGAGAGAGCCTTTACAGCCTACACCGTTTTCGAAAGAATCCATTCCAAAACTCTTAAGTTTCACTCAAAAAACAAAATTCTTTTTTATTTCGTATTCGTCTGACTGTGTTCTTCCCGAATATGATCTCGGTTTTATTCTAATTTACTATCCTTCAATAAAATCGAAATTTTCCGAAAAAATAACGCATTTACATGGTGCTTTTGCATTTCAAATCTTTTATAGATGGAAAAGTCGTAGAATAAAAATTCTTTTGCCATTAAATCGGCCGTCACTCGAAGTATATGAAACACTATTTAAATTACGAAAAAGAAAGCTCACTGTTTTTTTCTAAATTTCCACATGAATGTCCACTGTGTGAAAGTACCCATACGATGAGTACGACTTTACTCATAATTCGTCCACGAGTACTCATATTAGTACTACTAATAATTTTTGAGTATTGTTACTCAGTGAGTACTCAGAAAATATTCGTTCACCGTTTTACTTTGCTAGACTGAAACTGTATAAAGAACGTAGAATGTGAAGAAACATAGAATATTTATATTATTATTTTCTCACTGGCCTCTCTGTATGTAGTCAGGGATGGACTTGTCTGTGACTAGACTTGTAGTCCTACTCTGGCTGTCTGAGATCACTCCTCTATATGAAAATATCAGATGAACAATACCCAGGAGTATTTTGCCAAAAGTTAAATGAGTACTCAACAATACCCAAGCGTGAGTACTCAAAGCCTTACCCACAATACCCGTTACTCACTCATGAGTACTCATGTGAGTACTCAGTGAGTAAAAGAATGTGTGAGTACTCATGAGTACTTGGGGCATTTTTTTCAGCAGAGTACGACTTGAGTACATTCACTAGGGTACTATTTAGCCATTATTATTTAGTGACCCAAAAAAAGCTTACTCCCTCTGTATTTCTTAGCTTTCTTGTGTACAAATATAATTAAACACTTTACCATGGATTTAGTCGAATAGAGTAAATACACAGGGTCTAAGTTCTTTTTGGGCCACCCTATATACTGAGCACCACAATATGTTTTTTGCACTGTCTACAGCAATAGAATGAAACGTTTCACCTTCTGGTATCTACTAGAAGGTTTTCTACTCTAGAGTAGAAAGACAAGTTTCTCATGGTGAGCTGCTTTAGTGTAATTTTATGATCTTGAATTTTTTTGGGAATGACACCGCATACGACGATGGATCTTGTGAAATTTTGTTGATGATGATCATAACATAGATGTTCCTGACAGTCGGTTCAATCTGGTGATGCTATCATTGTGCAGCTAGATGTGAATTACATACGATTTCACGTTTTTTTCACAGCTGTAAAAGCCCCTCACCACCCTCACCCTCACAGTGAAGGTCTATAGTATAACAACGAATTCATAGTATCGACTTATAATACCAATACTACACCTGTATAGTTTCACATTTTAACAGTATCATCGCATCAGTTTCATAGTTCCACCGTATCATACTAAGAACTTCGTAGTATCACTTTCATAGGGTAGCTTGAGAGTGAGCAACAAGGCAACATTGGACTATTTCTTCTTAGATGAAGAAACTATGAAAGTGATGATATGATACTGTGGAAATGTGAAATTATGATGGTGTAATATTGGTATATTAAGTTGATTCTGTGAATTCATGGTTGTACTATGGACCTCACTGTATGAAATGATAGCTGACGTTTTTTTTCATCACCGTCTGTTAGAGCTCATGTTATTATAGATATATAATAATTATGGGAATCCATGCATAGATAGAGAGAGAATGCATTATAAAATAAAATTTCAGGCTATCGCATCGGTCTCATAAAAACATGAACTCATGAAACGAATAAACATGATGTAAAAACTCAAAAGAGGGATGCCGTGCACGCTTTAAAAAATGCAATTTTATAGCTAATAGCAGTTAGCTCTTTCAACATAAATGTGTCTATTATGTGCCGAAATAGCAGCACTGATGGACAAAATCTTATAGCAACATCTCTACATACTTGCCTCATTAACTCAACTCAAATGGACTAACATAGATCTTAAAGTTTATTGTATGACAACATCTGAGGGCTTAGAAAACATATCAGTTTATTCCTAAAGACATAGCAATGTTTTCAGACTAAGTCGAACGGACAAAGCAATTGCCATCGGCTGCATATTCTTTTCTATGAAAAGTAGCTTTTATCTGTTACAATTTACCCCTAAATTTTATTTCTCTTGCTTCTTGACAAACAGCACAAGGCGAACAGCACCAAGTTGTTAACCAATCTGCGCATGGTTTTTCTTCAAGATCGTATTTTAATCTTAATGAGTCTCTTTTTCCCTTGTGTATTAAACAACACAATGTACAGTGCATTAATACATAATAACAACAACATTCTTTGAAACAAGATGATCTATCAATTTTTTCTGCGTTTAGTCCGTATAGACATGATAAAAACACCAACCAAACACACAAATGCTACCATTATCAAAACAGCCACACAATGATTCTAAAGAGTGATAATAAAAATCTTTTGTGTTTAGCTCAAAAGAAAATACACTACTTTTATCACCTTGCCATTTTTGTTCAGCTGCATGCGATTGCATGGAGTTGATTTTATGCAGTTAGAAATGAAGATGTGTCCTCGTTGAGAGTAATTTTAGTAGCTGCAGAAGTTAGTTGCACCTGGACGTATAATACTTACATCGTCTTGTTTCAAAAATATTTTTTTTCTTTCATTTTTCTTGTTGAAGAAACATGTTTTTACGCTTCAGTGGAAATACGGATGACAAACTAATGTCTGTTTTGAAAACATATGGTAATTACGTAACTACTAAATGATTTCTAATCATTTTATAAAATTTCAAGTTTTTAATAGACAAATAAATCTCTAGCGTGACTTACTCCCATCGCTATATTGCTTTACTAAAATGCACAAACACATTGTTATAGCACAAGGGGGAAAAGTCTTATGCTCGATTTTGATTTACCACGCTACTACTCTTTTAATTATTTAAACATAGTTTTTATCTATTTTTTTCTCCACTGTTTCAATCTTGTTCATATGACGTTTTAGCGAATAATTTTAAATGTGTGAGTATTGTGTGTATATATATGCTGTTCCACAATACTCACGACATGTATATATCCTGTTGAAGTTAGCATGTTTATCGAAGTTATCTTGATGAAGTTAAACGGTAATTAATTGATTATTTGAATGACATTCTCAAAATTGATAGTTAAAGTTAATTCTTCAGCTAAACAGCAGACATATGTTTGTCTGTCAAAAATGGACAAGTTATTTTTAAAAATTGTGCTGCACAAGTATTGGTATGGTATAATTTGGAGAAAAAATACAAAACGACAATCGACATAGAGCACATGATTGTTTGTAAACTGTGTATGAATCACGTATAGATCATGTCTATAAAGCCATTTATAAAACTGAAGCATACATTTTGAAACTGGAATAAACCGGATCATTTCCAGTAATCGTATAAATAATAGCTGAATACGCACAAAAAGCGTACTCGTATTTATGTATAATCTCAAATATATAATTCTTCTCCACTCACAATCAACTCTAAAGACTTGAACAAAATGTTGACCCAATCAAGGAAGATGATGAAAAAACGTCAATTAAAAAGAAAACCGAAATATCCTCATCAATTACAGGCTATGTATAGGGAGACATGTACCGGCTTCAGGTACATGTTCTTCAATAGCAATAACAATGACTATTGATAATACAAAACGGAAGGATAAATTTAATGTTGAAATATCGAAAACAAAAAATGATTCGTCAAATAAAATAACTCATTATTTCCAACGAAACGTTACGATCAGACGATTGAATTAGTAAATGATGCAAAATTAAAACGCCATATTGACAGAAGTGAACAAGAAATAGTACTCTTAAAAACGTGAAAGAGGCCAAGAAAGAGTATGTTAATGTGACGGAAAAATAAGTCAAATTGCTTATCTTCGGCTGTCACAAGTGTAAAGTAAAACGCGTAAAACCAAAGAAATCGTAACTGAACTGAATTGAATTTTATTTATTGCAAATACTGCTGTTACAAAGAAGGACTACAGTGTAATGCCAGGAATTATTCATAGAAAATGCTGAGCGATTTTTGAAAAGTCCATATATAAATTCCTTGAGGATTTCTAGATTCTAGAAAATCGAATTTACAAGAAACTTAGAAATTCAACATCGATTTTCTAACATTCTGAAAATTCGAGGCCGAATTCTCAGTTCGATTTCTAGAATTATGGGAAATGCTCAGTAATTTCCAATCTGGAAATTCCTCAACGATTTTATATAGGGACTTTTGAAAATTAAAAAAACAAATAATTTCCAGTTATCTGGAAACTCGCCGAGAAATTTCCAGATTATTGTCTGTGTAGCAATGAAGCTATGCTGCAAAAAAACAAGTTAAAATTTTAGATGTATGACACCCTAAATCCTCATAACGCGCTTTGGGATTAACAACCGCTTTTTAACATTATCTTCCGAAATTAAAAGCGTGTTTATGGATAACATCATTGGAACACATCAAAACGTCAAAAAATGTGTTTTACGGGTTAACGTTTTCTAAAACATCGTTTCTGCATCTACAAAATGTTTTACAACGCGTTCACAATAGGCGACGTAGAGTTGGAAGAGATCTCATTTTAATCAGAAATGTGCGAGCTACAAGCATGGCTCATTAAGAAAAGCTTTGGTTGTTTTTCAGAGTTTCTGAAAAACTGATTTCTCAGTAAATCGGGTCTTCTAAGCAATGTGACAAAACTGAGAACGCCATTAGAATCAGCATCAGCATGGCCTAAAACCCAAACCCCCGAAGGGTTTTAGGAAATGTTTTGTTGGGGATGAGATATGAAAAAAATATTTTTCATGAAACTCGTCTATTCATCTAGAAAATTTTCAAAACTTTCGCAGCATTGTGATATGTGTGCGAATGCAGAAACAAACTTTGACTCATAAAGACATTTTTATTGATCTTCGGACGCATTCCAGTGCTGCTTTTAGTCCTTAGATTAGGGGTGTTAATTTAGTTTTATTGTTCATTTATAATAATGGATAAAAGTAAATGAATCATTTATACTTAAAAAATAAAGATAAATTCGTCATTAAATAAATGAAAAAAAATTTATCTTTATTTTATAAATGAATCATTTACTTTTATAAAATAAAGATAAATTTTTTTTTCATTTATTTACGTTTATTTTTATATATAAATGACGAATTTATCTTTATTTTTTAAGTATAAATGATTCATTTACATTTATTTTTCCAAAGTAACACTAAATTAACACCCCTATCTTAGACGCGTTTGATTGTTTCGACCGATCAGCCAGGGTTCGCTGATCGGCACAGAACGGTTCGATAACGAATTGTTCGCTACCGCTCAGCAAGCCGTAGCTTGGGATTGTTGCATACCCAGTCTGGACTAAAGACAAACGGAATGAAATTGAAGTTTTTGAAGAGACTAACCAGCGAGAGAATAGGCTAACTAAAGTAGTGTGAGCGAATATGTGTTCTACCGGACCGCTACCGGACATGTTCGATCAGCGAGCAATTCGCCACCACAGGTTTAAAAAAAATAGTTTATCAAAGCTAAGAATATGGGAGCGAAAAAACACATGAAAGAAATCTCTGTAAAACAGAAAAAATGGTGAAGATTACACCAGACGAATTAGCAGCCATGATTACGCCGTAGCCGTAGGTAGTCATGTAAAGAAAAGTTTGAGTGAAAGCAGCAATTTTATGTTTGTTTTATTCCAAGAAGTTCAAAATACCTTTAATTTCCATTATATCATATTTACTCTCTAACTAAGCATACTTTTATTAATGTGGCCACTGTACGGCTTGTCCAAGCGTGACGCTGTGACATTTTTGACACAGTAATTTGAGCTTTTCTCAAAAAGTGTAAGAGCTAGAAACTTCGTTCTTGCGCCATTCGACGCAGCTCGCCATACTCTACTTTTGATATAAAAATGAAGGTATGTGGTTAAAGACTCGAATTCTTAGAACCATTTTTCGGCGCGTGACGCTGTGACAAAAAAAGGCCCTAAATTCGAAGTGCTTCTCATTAAAAGCTAATTTGCTGCGAATTTAGAAGAGCTAATAAAAAGTGCCTCGAGCAAAGTTTGTAGAGGAGTAAATGAGCTACCGATTGCTAAAAAAGAATCTTTCCAAAGAGCTTTCGATCCCTCAAT
>CAJNOQ010004502.1:0-17363 GCA_905250885.1 Didymodactylos carnosus | reverse complement strand
ACTCATGAGTACTCATGTGAGTACCCAATGAGTAAAAAAATGTGTGAGTACTCATGAGTACTCGGGACATTTTTCAGCAGAGTACGACTTTGAGTACTCACACTTGAGTAGGGTGCATTCACTAGGGTGTATTTCTTTTGATGCCAATATAGCGGCAGTTCTGGTAAAAATATGGTCCGCAGAGCTTGACTCCCGATTGGACCATAAAAGCTAAATGACTAGTCAGTTCCTGACAATGGCTATGTATCATCACTCTGTGCAGAAGCCGTGTGTGATCTCCGGTCATCCGACATAGGGAATGGAGCTGATCAAAAAATCATTCTGGATTTTTCAGATGAATTCAATCCGATGATATCTTATAGATTTTTGCTGGATGTGGGTGGCGATGCCCCAGGGGTCTCAAATTTTGCGACTCATGGGAGACAGAACAAAGAAATCATAATGACAATCGTTTGTTCTGTCTCCCATGAGTTACCAAATTGGAGACCCCTGGAGTGCACATATATCTAATCAACGTCTTTCAACGTCAAAATCAGTTGCTGTTTTGTTTCTGTTTTAGCTGATCTTGAAGAATGATTACATTTATTATAGTTTTGCGACTTCAACGACGCAGGTTGTATTTTTTGTTTCGTAACTGGACTGTTTACCATACCATTGATGGGATAGTTTCGATGCACAACGTAAATTTAAGGTTGAAAAAGGTAGAATTTAACTGAAAGTCAGCACGTGGACTTCTGAAAAATCGTCTCTTTGAAGACGCCCAACTGAACTTGGAATGTATAGTGACTTCTATATTTCCAGCTGCGCAGTGTTTCAGATAAAAAAATCCGGAAATTAGTATTACGTTTTTGAGAGAGTACCTCTGAGAATTAGAAAGTAAGTTTTACAGACCAGCCTACTATAGAAATACTATACTGTGCTCTGCAATTTGCGTTTGCACCATTTGAAAGAGCTCCTCTTCAATTTAGCATAAAACAATCAATTTATGTGGCTGCTGACCTATGTTCAAAGCGGCAGCGTCTATCCCTACCTAAGCATTTGTACCATCTCTAAGGTTCGAGCCTTCAGTGTACTACCTGGAAAATGAATTTTTACAGCAAAAAAGGACCCAACTGCTTTTGTTTCATAGTTAACCGAGCATTTTGTGCCGGTTGCGGTTTACCGGACGGTACAGCCCACACTCAATCGGACGATTAGCCGAGGTTAATTGGCGATTTTTTGCCGGTTTGATAAACATGGGTTGTGCCTCAAACGTCCCACTAGGATAGACGCCCCTGATTCAAAGGTTTATCGGAGTGATATATATATTTAAAACTTCGCTTTTTAATATACAAAAGGTTTAAAAAACGTCATAGATGAGATTCAGTCGCTCCAGTTTGTTTTTCATAAAAAAATCCTGTTAAATGTGAAAGTTTCAACCAGAGATGAAGGCGGCACTTGCGGATATGATCCCCGTTTGCCTCATTTAAGATTCTGAAAACCATTGAACCACTTCAGGAAAAAAACAATTTCATACTAACTTGGACGAAAATCAAAACCCTATCGAGAAAAACAAACACCACCGTCCTAGTATTTTTCAGAGACATTTTCAGATTGCTGTGACACTGGCAGATTTTGAACCTATTATATCGAAGGACTCTCACGGGCTCTTTTAATGGGAGTGTGCAAAGATGTATTTGGGGTCATTGTCATGATAAATCAAACACGACAATGATTTTTCAAAGAACGTTATAGCTCGTAGAAGCCTGTTGACAAAATTATTGTACTCTTTATCGGGCTAAAAATAGTTATTTGTAAAAATATTTGAAACACAACAGCTGTCTGTTTTCTAAATGTGGTTTTTCTGTATTGAATGATGAATAGAATAGATAGATCGATCATAGCAATAAACACGATCTCTCTTTGAGCTCAAGATTTATTTCTAGATGAACTGTAGACATCATAAAAGTAGATAATAAGTTGAAGACAGGTTCACTAGAAAATGTAGAGGCAACATCTGCGCATCTTGTCGAAATGCAAAGCAAATGTCACTTTGGACGTTCCTGTGGCGCCTCCATCGGTCAACGATCCTTTTCTCTTCTCTTTGGTTTGGTGCTATTGGTCAAATGAGTCACCGCAATTTTGTACAGTTTCCTATATTTTTCTTCTCTTTTTTTGCTCGTGACAGACAAAAGATAGACAAAAAAATAATTATTCAAGTTGTAACGGCACTTCTCAGTTGATAACTACCCTGCAAAAAACTTTTTTACTGGCACTTATTCGGCACAGTGGTGTGTACCGGCGCCGAAAAGTGCCAATATATCATAAGAAATTTTTTTCCTTTATCAGCACTCCTACACACGCATCAGTGCCAAATCCTTTTTCAATCACCGTTTTGTGGTACGGGTACCAATCGGCACTAGCTCAGCACTTGCTGGACACGGGTGACAGGCAGTGCTGCACTGAAATTTCTTTTGTAGGGTATTTTATGTATCTTCTTTTAGATGTATTTATTTTATTCTTATTCATACGTACTAGTTTTATTTTCATTAGTTGACTCAATTCAATATTCTTCTTTTAATGATAACCAATTACAATCACCCCAAATCACCCATCTATTAGTTTATGATACACATTTAGAAACTGCAATTAAATTTGATTTGAAAAATGGTTGGATTATTGGCGATGCGCGTAAGCTATTATTTATTATTGATGGATACAATTTGAATTCAACAAAAATTAGTTTATCATCTTCATTTGACGAATGTAAAACAAATGAATTTATTTCATCAACGTATAATT
This sequence comes from Didymodactylos carnosus, assembly GCA_905250885.1. Lineage (NCBI taxonomy): Eukaryota > Metazoa > Rotifera > Eurotatoria > Philodinida > Philodinidae > Didymodactylos > Didymodactylos carnosus. The sequence goes on along the minus strand of CAJNOQ010004502.1, from coordinate 14,582 downwards.
TAATAACAACATCTCATACAGCCATTAGTCTCGAAGTTCAACTATCACCACCTCCAAAAGTTCGATCATCAGTCTATTTATGTTTTAGTTATTTGGACAATAGTAATAATAATAGCAATAGTAGTATATGGAATTCAAAACAATTACCATCACCATTTTTTACCTTTATTAGAGAAAAAGAATTAATACCATTTGCAGCTAAAATATGTCTTATTTTATTATTATTTTGTGTATCCGGATTCTTTAGTGGACTTAATTTGGGTTTGATGTCACTTAGTGTCAACGATCTTGATATTATTGCGGAAAGTGATGATGCAAATCTAAGGTAATCACAGAGTAATTTTAATTCAATTTTTTATCTATTTTGTTTTTCTACAGAAAGATTCCTTAAATGTATTCTTTCAATTGAAGTACTGCAGAAGATTGTTACTTCATAAACATCAATGTAATTCAATACATAACATGTGCCAGTCTATATCAGTGTTTTCTTTTTGTTTTAGATATTATGCTAGACGTGTATTACCATTACGAAAACGTGGCAATTTTCTTCTATGTAGTATTGTAATAGCCAATGTACTTGTGAACTCATTAGGTACAGTATTATTAGATTCGCTCGTGCATGGATTGTATGCTGTCATTGGTTCAACAGCGATGATTGTTCTTATGGGTGAAATTATACCGGTATGTTTAGTTTATGCTTTTTCATTTTTCTTAGCAAAGATTATGTAAGTGTTTTTTTGTTTGTCTCTGTTTTAGCAAGCAATATGCTCTCGTTTTGGATTAAGTAAGAATCGTTTAAAATTTTCTTTTTTCAAGTAATTAAAATGTAGACTCAATTTTTGAAATTTTTTGTTTTTTAGTTATCGGTGCTCATACTCATATGATAACATGGGCATCTATGATCATCACGGGTATTATATCATTTCCATTAGGTTTAATATTAGACAAAATACTTGGACAAGAAGTGACTGCATCATATACAAGAGAACAAATTGCCGGTTTATTGAAACGAATAAGTGCGGATATTGAAAAGCCTGAACTCGATATTATAACAGGTTAGTAAAATATTGGATTGGATAAAACAAATCACGAAAAGACAAATAGTTTAAAAATATTAGATTGAGAATTTATCTGTGCACGAACATCACTAGGATTTCTCAAATGATTTTTCTTCCTATATGAATTTAGGTGTACTATCACTGAGAAAAAAAACAGTAGTAGAAACAATGACACATTTAACAGATGTATTTATGCTTGATAAAGATCGAAAAACGGATGCAGAACTCCTATTAGAAGTTCATAAACATGGCTTTTCAAGAATTCCGGTTTACAGTGTTGAGAGGTATCTTATTTATTTTAGTTTATCTGTTTTTTATTACAAATCATCTTTTTTTTAGAAATAATGTTATTGGTATTGTTAAATTACGTGATTTTGCATTAATTACACCAGAACAACAAAATTTAACGGTCAAACATGTTATGGAATTTCATTCACGTGAGTATCACATGAAATAAAAGTGTAGCATCAAGATAAAGTGGTACTTGAGTAAAAAAGAGTGTATTAAAGATATTTCATCCAATCTGCTGGTGTCATAGTTATTGGATTCATTACCAAAGTTTCCATTATCAACAGTTAAGTGTCATAAACTAAGTAACACGTTATTTTTTTCTCTCTTTAGATCCAGTCGGATACACGAAACCGGATGCTTGTTTATATAATTTAATGCAAGAATTCTTAAAATGTAAGAGTATTATTTTTGCTTTTGAATTTTAATACAAAAATTTGATTGCTGTTTTTTAGCACGTTATCACATAGCACTTGTTCAAGAATTGGCTACGGATAATCCAAATTTAGATCCTGTATTTCATGCTGTTGGTATCATCACATTAGAAGATGTTATTGAAGATATGCTTCAACGAGAGATTATTGAAGAAACAGATTTATTTAGTGAGTATTTTCTGAATAATGCACAATATATTATATGAACGTTTTCCTTTTTCTTCTTCCTTTAAGCTGATAATCGTTCAAAAATTCGTAATAAACGTTCCTACACACAAGATTATACAGCACTGATTAAACGGGCAGTTAAAGGTAAAAAAGCTTCGAATGTTTACATTACTTAGTAATTTCAAACACATCGTGTGTTTGTTTAGGACCAAGCATAAATCCTGCTCTCAAAGTGGCCGTATTTCAGTTTCTAAACACAAGTAAGTTTCAAATTACATTTATAATTTAGTCTACTAATAAAAAAAAATAATTTAAATAATTATTTAACACAGCTTGAACAGTAATATGTGAATAACCAATTGCACGCTTTTATTTATAGCATTCTATTGCATGTTATATCATGTGTATATTGTTGTACTCCATAATTCAGTTGTAAGTAGGAAAAGTGATCTGTATCTATGATCTGCTACTCATTCCTTCATTACTTTTTTATTAATATATTGAATAATGACTGTTTTTCTTATTCAAGATATTCAATCGTTTACGGCTGGTTTTATATCACAAGATATACTCAAAGCATTATTGAATTACAATGTCTATGCTATTATTAAACGTCAAGCAAATACAACCAATTCAATTTATTTGTATAAAAAAGGATTTCAATATGATATATTTACATTGATTATTCAAGGCAATGCAACATTAGAGTCAGGTGCTGAAAGGATTATGTCAACAGTAGGGCCGTTTAGTTCGTTTGCAGCAAACGCATTAATTTGTAAGTAGCACAATGTCTGTTCTAATTCAAGAATGTTTCTTCGCATGGTGCAATGCCGATTAAATCCTGTTAAGAGACTATCAAATGCTCTCAAGTAGACAGAAAAATTCCTCCGAGGGGTGCGACGAGCTCTCGGAAACCTCGAATATCTCTATTCGTGTGCTCGAAAGTTTTCTACAACCTATCGAAAACTTGGAAATTCAACCTCTTGAGACTGATTATCCCTCGAAACCTCATTTTATTTGAAGTATCCCTCGAAAGAGTGGTTGGGCTAGTCTGATTTTACATAGATGTGAGTTGTTTTCGTGTTATAATACCTTCGCAGCGTACATAAATTAGTCTGAGCTCTCAATGTGCGTGACTTTTTTCTAAGGGAGAATTATTCGTTAAATCAATTTCTTCATTATAAACAAGAGCTGCTTTGTATAGGTTTTTACTATTTTTTCATGACTCTTTTCTTTTCATTTGTGTTTACTCTATTATAGCTGAAGATAAGTCAGTCAAAGAACTTCACGAAGCTTTATTCCATTCGTCCATACAATTATCGAAAATTGAAGAATATTTTCCCGTATTTACACCGGATTATAATTTAATTGTTCATAATGAATTACATGTTTTACAAATTCACCGTTATATTTGGTTAGCAGCTGTCAAAGCAACGTATCGTCAACGAAATGAACCATCGTGTAAAAATTCAACACCGGAACAATTATTGTCAGATGCAATTGATGAAATAGTAAATATTAGTTTTAAGTTTTGTTTTTTAAAAAAAAAGATTGCATATTCTATAGAAGTTGATGATCTTTGCTAATGCATTGTAATCATTAGTAAAAATGGTAATTTGTGGTTATTTTCGGTTGTTTTTATCAGATTTAACATTCGTCTGTCTTTTATTTAACTATAGGGGTCGACATCGCAACCACCAATTGATAAGAATAATTTGACAAATTTCCACAAAATTTCCATATTTCATGAAAAACATCCGGTAGCAAACGGTGGTGGCATTACAAAAGTTTATCATCCATATTGCGATGGTGGTGATGATTCAAGTGCACCAAAAAACTTTGATATAGAACCTATTGCTTCACCAATAAAAACATCAGTAATCACTTTAGTATGTGATCCGTCAGTTGTTCGTAATCCTATACTTTTGAGTATTCCAAGTGCTACACGAACTGATCTTCCTAGTGAAAGTGAAGAATCAAATGAATTTAATTCTAGTATGCATATAAATCGAATGTTTGATGAAGATCTAACACAGAATCAAAGCAAACTAGACGAAAAAATTGATGATTATGATAATTTGTTAACAACAAGGAGTTATCCAGATCATGGACATCAAACATCGACACCATATGAACAATCATCAATGACTGGACATGGACATTCACAGTCCGATAAATGTTTATTAATATTTGGTGATGATCAACCAACACCTACACTCCAAATAGCGCCTGAACAAATACAACAAGAAAATATACATCGACATCAGTATAGGACTAGTAGTATCAACAATAGAAGTGATAAAAAATCAGTAAAACCCTACTAGCGCGCTAATAATTTTTTAGTATTGATACCGGTTATTATTATTTTTGTGTAATTTTGTTCAATAATGTCAGATTGTTTTAGCTCAAGTTCGAATGAAATTTTGTAATTGATCTTTTTGTGCTACCACCTTGTGTATTAATTTCTTATGGTTTTTTTTGTCAAATATTTCCAATATAACAGATAGTTGTTGTTTTATTCTGTAGTTAGTCTCTCGTTTGGTTTATTTATTCTACACTTAAAATATTTCAATTTTGTCAGATGTATGAAATTTTATAAGATAAAATAGTCTTCTCTCTTTTTGGTTATTAGTATTATTTACACTATCTATATCGACTTTTTTTCTTCCAAACAATGATGGTTTTACAAAGAAAAATTGAAACTATCAAAATCTATTTAAAAACTTGTAATTTCTTAATCATAATAAAATGTAAAAATAAAATTCTATAAGCAACAGTTTAGTATGTAGTATTATGTTGAATGGATAAAAGTATGATATTTGTTTATATGTTGAAACCAGCACTAGATATATTAATCTACAAATATGAGCACAACGTGAACAAAAAAGTACACACTTTGCACTGTCTCTATTCATGAAAAAAACACAATATATTCGCATTTTGGTTTTTGGAGAACCAAAAGACCTACTTGTAAAAAAGATTTTGAAACTGATTTTGTTTATGAAAAGAAGCGGCAAAATCTTGGGTTTCGCATGAATGAACCTGCAAGTCTCTCTTACATTTTTCTCCCAAGTTATTTAAAAATTGACAATAAACCACAGTATTTTGAAATACATAGCACCATTATAGAATAGAATGAACGGTACGAAATTTTGAATAACGCCTGATGGAGATTGAGCTACAGACTTACGAATTTCGTCATCCATTTCGAATCCATTCCACGAATTTCGTCATCGGTGCGAAACATCGAACTGTGCAAGTCTGAACTTCACTTCAGAAGTTCAGGATATCCTTTATTTATCTGTACTATATCATGAAGTTCACTACTCGTTCCAAACATCAATCACGAATACTTCGGTTTTAGAAGGGTTATCTAAAACCTACAGAAAGAAGAGAATGTCTTTTTGCTAAGACTAACTGTAGAAACAGATTCAGCAAATAAAACCGAGTATATCCTGAGTTTCTGAAGTGCTTTGGATCGATTTTGATTGAATTAAACATTTTAACAAAAATGGCAAAAATGGATTATTTCCTGTAATATAGGTTTTTAAAAACAAACACTACCGCGAGGCTGAACATGGTCGATGACCTATATTTTCATCTGAGTGCTAGAGTTTTCGCGAAGATCTTAGTCCCTCGGTAATGATAACAGATGTGAAATTCGGACTTGTACAGATAGATAGAGGACAGTTCGATGTTTCTTCTTTAGATATGTGGATTCGAAATCCATTCATGCATCAAAGAGCAGCAATCTAGCTTCTCAAAGACTGATGAGGTACGCGATCTTCAGTGGTAATTTGAGCTTCTTCGTCCCATATACTTACGTGTCCAGATTTTGGCTTTTGGATGACGAAATTCGTAAGTCTGTAACTCATTTCCATCCGGCGTTATTCAAAATTTCGTACCGTCCATTCTATTGTACAATGGCTGACAATTCAATAATACACACGAACATTTCACATGTGTCTAAAAAACCTTTAGTTTTATAAACTATAAACTTGTTACGAAACATTGTATAAAAAAATAGAAGAATGATAGAAAAGATGAATTAAATACTATTTGAATTAATAAATGTTTCACCCAGTTTAAACGTTAATTCATGTGTAGTTTTCTGAAATATCTTTTCATGCTCTGGTCTTGGTCTTACTATAATATCGCTATAAATTTGAGCTAATAAACCCCATTCTTCTACTGTTAATGTTAATGCATGTGATTTTGAATCGAGCTTTGCTCGTGACAATAATTCATCTGCATTTTCTGAACGTGTTTCAAGTGGAAATAATAATCTATAAAAGTAGAGAATATTAGAGTTTAATCGAACAAGATGAATAATAGTTACTTACGCTAAAGTTTGTCCAATTGGTTTATTTCGTGTATGAAATGCAAGTTTAGTGAGTTCATCCAAACGATTATAGGAAACATCGACTAACGGTTTTATTAATGGTACTAATTGCATAACTGCTACATTGATCTTAGCTGCTGGAACAAATGCACGTCCTAAACGTAAACGAAACGTTTTATATTGACTCTAAAGAAATTGTTATTTGTCTAAATACTGACCGGAAAATATATGTTTAACTTTTATATTGAACCAATTTTGACATAGGATAGATAATCTTCCTCGTTGCAGCATCAGTGCATCAGCTACTAATCGTCCACCAACTTCTTCTTGCAACGTTATTGTTATCGGTATTCTACCGAATTTAAATGGTCCAGTTTGTGTTGATGTTTGTTTAATCCATTGTACTAACAATGGCAATGAAATGTTAAATGGTAGATTCCCGATTATATCTATTGGTGGCAGTTTTTCATCAGTCCAAGGTCGAGCGTATTCTTCTGATATTACTGATTCAATTGGAAATGTCAAAATATCATCCAGATATAGTTTTAATCGTTGCTCAACGGCATCAGCTAAAATCTGTCGAAAATATTTTCGACTTTCGACACGCTATAATGTGAAAAATAGTCATACCTGTAATGCTGGAAATAATCTGACATCTTTTTCAATAGCTGCAACTTTGGCAGCTCCTTGAGCAAATAATTGTCGAGTAATGCCACCAGGTCCGGGACCAACTTCGATAACAAAGTCTAAACCATATGATAATTAGAAAAAAAATCATACTAATATATTTTACAGTTTCTAACTTACGATTTTCTATTTTTCCAGCACAAGCAACCAATTTGCTTGTGGCTTTCGGATCTAGTAAAAAATTTTGAGCAAATTTACGTAATGCCGGTAATTTGTACATGCGTAATAAATCAGCGGCGCTTGGTGTCGGTGGTAATAAAGATTTAGCAATAAAAGTCATGATTAAATAATCTTAAAGTAGAGTCGTAAAAAAGATGATCATATTAGTGTTAAGTTCATCCTCCTCCATATACCAAAACTCGTATCACTTTCATTCATTATTTAACACATTTCGGTAGATAGAAAATTTGCAACTTTTTTCTTCAGCAGAACTGCATCATCGTTTTAATAGTAACATGTGGACCACAAGAAATTGCTGGTTTTTATAATGATTTTTTTCAACTTACACATGTTCAAAAAATTTCGTTTAAGGATCCCTCCTATCAGAAACCTATCGTCGTTTGAAAATGTCTAATCTTGAAAAAATTTTCGCAGATATCTTATACTACAAGAATAACACTGTAGATTTGAACTTGAAATGTTGAGATTTTTCAGAGTTATCTTAAAATTGAGGATGAAAAAAGTAGATGTTCGTGCGATTTCTCCACTATTCTGAGTGCTACAAAGTTCATGGTGGTCTTCAAATGTAGCCAAGATTTGGCACTACAAGTTAGCAGAGCTAGATTTTTTAAATTCTGCCTTTTTTTCCCACAGCTCCTTTGGAAAAAGTCTCGGGAAACTTCATTTTTCTCAAAAATTGAATTGAGAAATAAAAATTTGGCTCTGTTTAGCTCTGCAGCGCCAAGTCTTGGCTACATTTGAAGAGCACTGTGAGCTTTGCAGCACTCAGAATAGTGGAGAAATCTTTGTCGCACGAACAGCTAAAACTCAAACTAATGAGTATCAGAAAAACGTCGTGCATTTGTAAATGCACTTTCGCGGTTGAGGGAAAATGCTAGTAACTTTTAATAGAACATCATACAAAGCTTAATCATGGAAGATTGAGAATTTTGCATAGGTTTTAGGCATATGTTTTTCTTAAAATACGTATTTGACAATTTTCCGCAATATTAAAAATACTAGAAGTCACATATATTGACATTCTTTGACTTTTTTATGTTTCTTATAAAACTAAATATATTTAATATAATTGAAAAACATTTTTGTAAAATCATTTTGCTCGCTTTCTATGTAATATGATTTTACAAAAATATTTTTCAATTATATTAAATATACTTAGTTTTACTAGAAGTTACAAAAAGCTTAATTGTTCGGTACTTTCTTAGAATAAAATGTGATTTTTAGCTGTTAAATAGGTTTTTTTGGGCAATTCAAATATGGTACTAAAATCTTAATTTTTTTAAATACAAAGAATGATATCTTGTAGAATTTGAAATTTTGCATCTCTGTTGATATTGAGGCAACGATTTTAATAGATAAAAAGATTCAAAAAAAGTGTCACTTCATTAGTCAAAGATATTTTCCACATGTTTTGAATACTCAAAAGCAGAAATAAAGAAGTGTATTAGAATAAGCATACCATACTATTCACCAAAAAAGTCTGCATCTTTTACTACTCGAACTCTATTTTAAACTCATCTTAATGATTTTAAATAATTTTAAAAAGTATCCGATTTTTCAGTTTTTTTTTTTGTGGCTTCTAGTATTTTAAATACTGCAAAAAAACTGGCAAGTATTTACTTTAAACAAATCATATGACTAATTCTGTATCTTTCAGGATTAAAACGAAATTTCCTGGTCATGTTTAAATTGGGAAAAAAATCGTAAAAGCCGGCAATTTCCCGTGATCTACCCGCTATAGGACTTGTTCACGTAAAAGTCAACTTTCACGAAAGTTCGTAACATTTTGTAAATTTCATAGTTCTTCAGCCAAGAAACGTACAGAGTCGGGGAACGTCTTATTTTGTATCTTAAAGATTTTTTTTTTCAAACAGTATTAAGCAAAGTCTAGCAAAAGTTTAAGTAATATAATGTTTTTGGTATACACCACTTTTGTACAAATAGGCCTTATTGGTTGCGAATTATAGGCAAGTGTTTAGGTTAGAGCTAGACTTTACGTAATTACCATTTGAAAGAAAATTCTTTAAGCTATAAAGTAAGAGATTCTCCAACTCTGTACATTGCTCGGCTGAAGAAATATAAATTTCACAAAATGTTATGAGCTTACGTTTTTTGACTGGTACGTTTTTTGAACAGGTGGTATACTGGCAAAAAACGATTGAGAATGAGTGAATCTGATCTAGTATAGATCGCTATATTATTGATCATTATAAGACGTAAACTAGGTACACAAATCTACTGAATAAACTTTATTGACTTTCACAACTAAAAAATTCATCATAATTCATGTATAACTAGAACTTACACTTCATACTCTAGTTTAAAACAGGATAAATATTAGATATACTGCAATCTGAACAGAAAGATCAAATAAACAAATAGAAAACACACACACGTAGCTAGTAAAGCATAGAAAATTCAGTTATCACATTTTTTCTTACAAAGGACAAATGAACATGCAATAATAAATAAATAAATAAAATAGATAACAGTGAGAACGTGAGAAAGAGAGAGAGAAAGAGAAAAAAGTAGATGAGACAAATTCTCATTGAAAAATGGGATACAATAAAATGGTGGTTTGATCAATAATAAATAATTTATTGTCGATAGAATAATAAACAGTTTTGAAATACGAAATGATAAATATCACATTTGAAATTATCAGGTAACTGTTTGATCGCTAACTGAACTTAATTTTGAGGTCGTTAAACGACGTTGCCACTTAGCTGCTCGAAACGAAGTTAATGAACCAATAACACTCAGGCCAATCATACAATAAAACATTGCTGACCATTTGTAACGAGCAACAACCCAGCCAACAAGAGGTCCTTAAAAATAAAATAAAAAAAAATAGCAGTTAGTTTTAAGCTTATTTTTACATACAAAATATTCATTGATAGAAAAACAATGGAATAAATCTTACCTTCAAGAAACGTTCCAATACTACCAACACCTGCAATAGAAATATGAATGGATGAAGAGACGAATTATGATTAACGAATTATTAGTAATATCGTTACTAATTAAACTAGTTTGTCGTTATTCAAAACAGCAAGTGACTTTTAAATAGAATAATTACTTTTTTAGGTCATATTTGAGTTATTTTCTTGTTTTATCTCACTATCAATCGAGAGACTAATTATCACCTCTACTATTTCTATAAATTTATTGAAATGAATGAATATGTCTCTTTATACCAAGGGGGGAAAGGCGACTTTTTCTTTCTTAGCATCGGAGACCATCGCTCAGTATCGGAGAGCATCCGATCCCAAGCATCTCAAGTTCCGAAAAGCATTTCATGGGCTCCAGAAAGCTCCCAGGGCCACCTTTTCCCCCTAGCTTTATACACTTATGAGACGATATTATCGATTATCTATCTCGATAATCACATGTACACATATTCTTCCCAATTTTATATTGTTATGTTTTTCTATAAAATATCAAAACATTTGATATTGTTTGATGTTTTTCTTTTTCTTATTCTATTGCACTTTTTCATCGTGGTAACTGTTTTATTGAACAAATGTGCCAAATGCTGTCATTTGTACAATAGATTACAATAATATTCAAACGTCATTGTCGTTTGTTAATTTATCGATTGTTCATAAACAGATAAAATGACATCCTATTATTGCTAAAAATTGATCAAAATTAAAAGGTAACGACTACTAAAACATGTCCAATCTGTTTTCAAAAAATCTTAAAGAAGAAAAGGTGTTCTGCTCTGCTCGTTTTCAACATGTATCTGAACACATTTTAATGAATATAATTAATCAATGAGATAGCTGTTTTAAGCGTAGAATGAAAATTTCATATTTTAGTTTGTATTGTTATTGTTTTCTTTTATTTATTTTATTGTAATGTGTAAATTAGTGTGTAGATTTTTCTCTATTTAAGTGATCAGATTTAACGAATATCATCATTGTCATCAATTTTTTCTCTCATGTCCATAATACATATTCCATTTATTAGTTTTTAGAACGATTTCATTGTTTCTAGTAAATAAAAAGAGAAGGAATTAGAGTTTTTTTGTATATGCTATTGTTACTTCGTACATAATTAAGTGAATATTATTATTCGACATATAAAAAAAAACGAGAAATAAAGAGAAGGGGAAAGCATTACGTTCATAAATATGTTTAATAAAAAAAGAAAAGAAAAAAAAAAAAAAAACGAGTCAAATATTAGTCAAATAACATGGTCGATACTTTTAATATTATTATTATGCTTCAGTTCCTGTGCACGTAGAAAACAGTCTTTTCTTTTCTTTCTTTTTTTGTTTCGTCTTCGCTTCAGGCATATTATTCTTTTTAAATAAGCAAATCGTTTATATATTACCTATGAAATAAGGTATATCGAACAGTTATTAGTTTATGTTGAACTAAAAAATATTTTCAAAGAATAAATTTTAGATACAAACTACAATGTTAAAGAGTTTAGATAATGTTATTTTATTATGATAAAAAGCTAAACAAAATAATTTTATAATTACTTAGAAATAAAAAGAAATAGAAATATGATATATATAGTCATAAGAGTGAATTACATTTATAATGAGTTCACTTTTAGAACAAAAAAATAATAATAATAATATTCGTCGATTAGAATAAACTTGTTATATTCTACTGAAATATGATGTCTTTTTGAAGAAAAAAAAATAACAGTATTTTTCTGATTTTGACGTTAGATCTGGTGTTTAACAATAAAAATCTTTTAATTATAAGCTCGATAAACAGCACAACATGAACTTTCTGTATATAAATTAAAAATTACATTTCTATCTCTCTCTCTCTCCTTCTCTCTAATTGCAATTTTCTTTTATTTTTCTAAGTTAAGGCTTTGTCCAAAATAGAATATCAATATTTCCCTTTTATTTCTCTTCTTTTTCTCTGAGTATTATTCATTAATACAATCTTCTTCAAATAAACTCTATATTTTTTCCCACACTCATGTTTACACCTTATTTTCAATCTTTTCTCCTCTCTTCTCTCATGTAGTTCTGTGCTATTCTATATACGTTTTAGAAGAAGAAAAAAAAATTAGTTTCGAATATTTTTCATAGAACAATGGAATGAAAACAGATGGAGATCTATGGTGTTTTACCATTGTCTAATCAAGATTTGACACTCTACACGAAAAAATCATATCCATAATACTTTTATTGCAATGCGCTAATGAACTTTCAAAGATGAGAGTTTTCATCTATGACGATAAAATGAATTTTTACTTTTCACCTGAAAATCTGATATTGCATTGATATTTGTTAGCTAAACATAACAGTACTATTGATATGAGTTAAACCTTGAAAAATGTGCTCATATTTCAGGAAATGTTTTGGTATTTGTCATCTTTATCAATCATTTTTGTTGTATCTAAAACTTCTAGTCTGTTTAAATTTGATTTTTAGTGAGTTATGAATTTATTCCTACATCATATAAATTATCTTAAATCATTTATTTTTTGAAAAAAAATTTGCAGTATACGAAGTTATTCGACTTGTATTTGAAGAAAACATACTACTAAAATAGTCGAGACTATATTTTTCTGATCATGGTACAATCTTTTGATATAATAAATAAATGAGTATCAAATTTCATATCTCCACAAAAAATTGACTATTTGATTTTCATAAATGAAAATAATTCAATTTTTAGCATTTTTTTCAAGATATTGAAGAATCCTGTATCCTTCTACCTAAGTATATTGGATTTTTTTGCCGGTTATACTATTTTATAGAAGAGATAATTGAAAAAGTAAGATATTTTATTTGAGTAATTAAGTGTTGATAGTGCCGACATTGGAAAGAGTCTGATAATTTTTATTTTAGAGAAAAAATTGTAGATTTGAAAGGATGAACTGATAGATTTATATCATAGTAAGAGATGTACTATAAATGTATTAAGATTAATTCGACAATAATTGATGATTAAATTACGAACTGTATAGATTATTACTTATAACCAACTACTCTTTGATCTTGTGCTAATTTAATACGTAATTGAGTTTTATATTAGTTCTAGCAGTTGTTTTTCTATTTATAATTTGAAAAAACTGATCTCTTTCAATATTGGATTGAATTGGATATATTCCCTATTTGAATGTAAACGAGGTTCAGGAAGAAAATAGCTCTATCTATGGAAATATGAAGTTTCAAGTAAAGCTAAGAAAAATAGAAATACTAAGATTACAAACAAGAGTACAAGAATCTATAGTTATTGAACAAAAAAACAACGAAATCTTTCATCAACTAATATCTTCTTCTCTTTTAAATATCCACTATACTTTTCCTATTTATCCATCTAATATTTTCCTACATTTTGTCTATCTGACCACTAACAACCAAAAACTTTTAGTTGTTCAATTCCTTTAGGTCTCTATTGCATATTCTCTTTAATTAAACAATTTAGTGTTCAAAACCCCTCCTTTTATGGCCTTAAAATACTTTTAATCCTACAAAAAAAAATAGAGAAGAGTGCTGACATTAACAGAAGAAGAAAAAAACCATGCTCAAAACATTCAAGAATATCAGATTCACTCTCACATTTTTATTTTACTTTTTATCGTGCAATAGAAGAGTTTTCCCTTGTACGTTTTATTTGATGTGTTACGAGAAAAAAAAAGAAAAACCTGGCTTGACAAATAAATCTTGTATCCGATAAAACGTACAACAAAGAAGTTTTTCATCAAACAATAATATTTCGGTAATAAAATAGGTTATAAAAGCGTGTTTCCATATATATATAACAGTTAAACAAGTCATTTATTTCCAAATAAAAGATCCTATTGTATCTGTACTAATAACACGAATCTTCCCTATTGATGACATTCAGTCATACTTCAACGAATGGATAAGTTACTCTTCTTATGAAGAACTCAATCTCTTTTTCAATAATGCAGTCAATATATCTATTATATATATCATTAAATACAAACAACAAAATAATTCTCATTTTGCATTGTTTGTTTTTTTCTCATTCCATTCTTGATGAAATATTAAAAGTTGTGATAGTAGTGTGGTACAAAACTTCAATTTCATTTTTTTTTTTAGGCATATTTTAAGATGTATATATATATATATATATATATATAAGTACATAACAGCAGAGTATATAAGAGTTTTACATTTTGATTGAGTAAAAGTGAAAAAAAAAAAATTAAGAATTCTTCAAACGCATACAAATACTTTTTTTGGTCAATATCGAATTTTTTTTTTTCTTCTTCTTCTTTACAGAATGCAAGTATAGGTGAGTATACAAACGATTTTTTTTTGTTTAAATTTGATCTTCATTTTATGATACATTTTTTTTTTTTATAATAAAACATATGAAAAAGAGAATGTCTTTTTGCTAAGACTAACTGTAGAAACAGATTCAGCAAATAAAACCGAGTATATCCTGAGTTTCTGAAGTGCTTTGGATCGATTTT
>CAJNOQ010004501.1:0-17364 GCA_905250885.1 Didymodactylos carnosus | reverse complement strand
CTAATGAAGATTTGATATGTTATAAAGCAAACAATTCTGCACGTGATACATTTTTTAAAAATAACAAAATCAACACAGATCGGGATCAAAATGATCCCACAAGATCCAAAACTGAAAAGACCACAAAAAAAAAATACTCTGTGTTGATTTTGTTATTTTTAAAAAATGTATCACGTGCAGAATTGTTTGCTTTATAACATATCAAATCTTCATTAGCCCCCGACGCTTGGTTTCTTCACTATTCAGATTTTTGCACAAAAACCTCTATTTTTCAAAACCTCAAAATTCTAGTAAAATCCTTTTTTCCTACTACTATTTTAACTGTAATTTTTTGCAATATCAGCTTTCGTTCAGTTTTCTACGCTCTTGGGAATGAAATGTCACTCGAAGAAACTGAATGAAAACTGACGATTGTATACATAAAAAGGTGAAATTGGCCGATTTTTCGGTTTTTTGGGCCTAGGTGTTGGAAAAACTTGATTTTCTCCCAAGGAAAAGGACTCATAAGTGTAAAAACATTTCGTCAGCGCAGTTTTTTATGCTGATTCGAATGATGTAACTTTTAACAAAATCTATTTTTCGCGATTGACTGATATACCCGGTGCGCTCGTGGAACGTCCCTTAAGTCATCGACAACAAATGCTGGAAATTCCATATGACCTTCTGCGGGATGTCTAAATGTACGTTATGTGTTTGACCATCTCGGGTTAACTATAACATTTCTTGTGTGAAAGGTTTATCCGATTATTTCTAAAATTAAATTAATATTTACGTTGTTGTTTATCTGGACGTGCATCAATATAGAAATATTGAATAGACTACGTTTTTGGCAGATATAAAGTAAGGATTTTGTTGTTGTTGTAGACAACAATTTAAGCTGTTGTGGCATCTCACCATTTATCATTTGAATATCTGCTATTAAGATTTGTTATTGATAAACTGTCAAAATAAGTGTAAAAATACATGTAAAGTAGCATTTCTTATTTGTTATCTAATTTATGAGAGAGTAGGATCTTGAATTACGTGCATCAAATTCTATCAGAGACCAGAGATCTCTTTAAATCGCACTGCCATTAGTTGTTGTTTTCTCAAAATTCCATGTATGCACTGATGTACCTTGAATATATATACTTTGTCTAGAAATAATCTAACTACTTGTCAAGTCTTAAAAAGGTTTTATCGAGTGTCGGATCAATTATTTATGGTAACGTCATAGCCAAATCCATCGGAGTTGATTTATCACAACAAACTGAGGTTAAACCTCATTCTTCTGACACCTCTCATACTGTTTGCCAAATATCTGCAAAAAGATCGATTCTTCCTACAGGAACATAACGATTAATTAAAAAGGCACTTCTGTTTTACAGGCTTGACAAGTGTCACTTTTGTCATCATATTTTGGATAAAATGTGTAGTTTTATAGAAGAACGTCTAAAACATCATGTTGATCTGTCATTAAAGAATGTTTTCAATGATAATTTGCGTTTATTGCGGGCTTTTGAACGATCTTAACGTTGTACGTTTGTTTTCGTGTATTATATATTGTAGATGAATTTTTTCGGTGAAGAACCTTTTATGCGAATGTTGTCAGATTTTGTTTTCTTTTATTTATGTTCGTTTTGAAGTTCAAGAAGAATGAATGTGCATAGTACGCTTCCATAGATGCTTGGGGATATCCTTCGTATACCTAATAAATTAAACAGCCAAATAAAAAACACAGATTTAGACGTACAAAGTTAACTTTAAGATACATTCAAAAAAACGCGTTTTCAAACGTTCTAGAACCCTTTTAGATGAAACGTTTAACGCGTTTTTTGTTCGTTAAAAACGGAATAAAAACGATATGAGAACAGAAAGTTTTGGTTAAGCCAAAGATGAGACTTGACTACCCAGTACGACTTGATTTAAAAATCGTTGAAAGTCTATAATAAAGGAAGTACAAAACCGATGATCTAACACTAAAAATGAACGAAAAGATGATATTTCTTCGATATTTCGATTGTGCTTATATATTCGGCTGACCACAAAACAAGACGGTGAATGCCCAGGGGTAAAAACATTGACAAAAAAACGCGTTAAAGGTTTCAAAATCAACGCGTTTTTCTTTTATCTATTTGTTCGAAAAGGCATTTTTTATATGAATGTGAACGACAATGAAAACGTTAATTAATGCGTTTTGAAATGATTCAGAAATAAAAACAGAGGGAAGATACAGAGGTTTGAGCCATCAACTTCTATTCCACCCTTCGTTCACTGTTCCCTATACGGCCACACCACTTGACATTACATTAGCTGACAACAAACTAAGGGGGAGCAGCAAAATGAGTACTTAGCAGTTCGAAATAACGCAAAATCTCAATTTCAAGAAAAAATGGTTAGAAACGGCATAGAGAACTCGTTTTTCCGACCGCATTATCGAACTATCATTAAAAGAGTCGTTTAAACGCGTTTCTTGTAGTTCAAAACTTTAGAATAACCCATTTGCTAACGATCGTTGGATTAACCGTTTTCTGGTGTTTTTGATGAACGCGCTTTCTAACGACATTAAAACGACATAACTTCGAATTTCTTTCTTTTTCTAGACTCGTTTAAAAACGCCACGTCAAAAAAGCGTCTTTATATGAAATAAACGCGTTTCAACGATCATTTTAACATGGTTACAAAACGCGTTCAATAAAAACGCCAGGAGACGGTTAATCCAACGATCGTTAGCAAATGGGTTATTCTAAAGTTCTGAACGACAAAAAACGCGTTTAAACGACTCTTTTAACGATAGTTCGCTAACGCGTTCGGAAAAACGAGTTCTCCGTGTCGTTTGTAACGATTTTTTTTCGCCTGGGTATGTGTGATTTATCTTTCCAAAATAACTTTTAAAGGTCGATAAATTGAAAAGCTCATATTTCTTAAAACCTGAAAAACGGCTTATTTTTTAAAACATGAGGGTGAATGTCTCATGTACTGCTTTTGGTAATTTTGAAACATTTTTATTCTTGTTCTACGTGAAAAACAGTATTTAAAAAATATACTTTTGATGTTATTCAAATATCATATTACCCTGAAAATTGTTGATCTTTCGCTAATAGTAATGGTTCTGGATTCATCTCTTATCTAGAAAGACTTCAAGAATTTGGCAGAGAGGGAAGAGTGATTTTCACTATTGGCGAAAGACAAACAATTTTCAGGGTCATATGGCAGTCAGTAATTTCAAGAAATAGTTTTTATATTTAAGAAACTCATCTTACTGGTAATCTACGAAACTTTTTTTCGTAATTTTTGATCTATAAACATTTTTATCAAACTCTTTACAGACTTTTTTGAGGTAAAAATACATACGCTCTGAAAAAGTCTTTCTTTAATCCTTCGAATACGGGAGACACGAATTCGCGTCCTAAGATTTTGCGCTCTGAATAGCTTCATATATATTACATATCAATTGTTCAATAGAATGAATGACCCAGTTTTGTCTGTTGGTCTCAAATATGTTATTAGTTTTGCTTGAAAATATATAGGGGGTGAAAAGGTCGTAAGATGAGTGTTATATGTTTCCATGATGATTATGATGTACATTCAATGCAAATACTATAGTAAAAAGAGCGACCCTTAGCTCATCAGCCTCGCTCTTCCACATATGTTTCAAACGTGGGTGCTCATCTTCAATGAATTTCTAGAACCACACAATAGTTAACCTTCATACTTTGGCTGGATAGTCTACAAACACTGTAGAGTCTATGATGCGAATTTGAAATCAAAATGATGCTCCTAGACGGAATTAAGAATTCTTTTCCAAGGATCTCAAATTTTCAACCAGAAAATGCCAATCTCGCCTGTAAAATAGTTGTATTTCACTAACTCCTAACAGCCACCGCACGAAATTCATATCGTCGATAGAGTAGAGTCGTGGCTGAATTTTTGTAAAAAGAAAAACTTTTCATCTCTCTCAGGTCAGCAGCTATTGATATTTTACGGAAAAGAAGTAAATCGCTTATATCTCATGTACCATCTAGTAAAAGAGGTCCAAAATTGGTGGATGATCAGCATTCTACAAGAGCTATGATCACACAAAATTAGAAATTCCTAGCTATCATGGTTCTCGAGTTACAGAGGTGTCGCTACTTTTGCGGAAAAAATAATCCCGTACTCAAAGGGTTAATAAACTCAGTATTTTTATTGAACTTTGAATAGCTAATTTTGATTAGGATCCATTACATTGCTTTACAACATTTTAGAATAACTTTTGAAAAAAAACTAAAAGCATTTCAATCTGGAGAACCATCGGGAGGTCCAGAAAATGTTTGATAACCTAAGGCAAATGAAGAATCTAAAATACCAATAACAGCATTCTAAGAACATCTAACTGAACAGAATGAAAAATTGTTTTGCTCATACGCTTCTATTTTTGTTATGCGTTCGAATATTATAATATTTATTTATGTTCATATTGAGTTTTCTTTCTCTTGATAAATTCTCATTCTCATAGTAATTCAGATCTTTTTATTATTTATAATAAATGAAAATATAACAAAAAAATTAATAAGTATATTATAAATATTATATTAAAAAACAAACCAGAAGTGGATGAGATATGGAGAAACAGCAATTATATGATATGCCTACGGGAATTATGGGTAAGGAATTGTGCTGCAGTTATTACTGTATGTTAAGGATTGCCAGAAGTGCGAATTATAATCACTTATGCCTTTATACGAGAATTATTCTGTTTGTTATAGAAATAATTAATGGACAATCTAAAAGAAACTAACTATACTTAATCCATTATGTACTTCAAATAAATATGCTGCAGACTAAACTACGAACTTCCAACAAAGCTTGCAAATATTCTCATACTTCCCAGGAGAAAAAGCGTCATTTTTCTATTACTATAACTGCCCTTTCTCGATTTTTAAGCATAATTTCAGTGATGCACACGAAAAATGTCTGTTAACAGATCTGAATTCTCCTGAATAAAGTATAGCTTCTTTCAGATGAATCATAATTTCTATTTCTGGCTTTTCTTACAACAAAATTCCTATCCATAATTCTAGCAGGCATATCATGTAATTGCCGTTTCTCCATATCTCTTCCACTTCTGGTTTATTATGATTTTTTTTGTTATATTTTCATTTATTATGAATAATAAAAAGATCTGAATTACTGATGTAAGTACTATGAGAATGAGAATTTATCAAGAGAAAGAAAACTCAATATGAACATAAATATAATGGTAACAAAAAATAGTTTAATCGATCACCGTCTGTCTATTTTCGTTTATAGTGGAAAAATCTGATGAACAGTGAATTTATGAGAGAAAGTCTATTTTTACACGCTTGAAAATAAGAGATATATAAAAAATCTCTTAGAATAAATATCTTGTTTAAGAAGTCAACTATTTCTATGAATCTAAAAAAAATTAGAACACATTTTTATGTATGGCGTAACTGGTTAATTTGATTGTCTAACAGAGATTTTCATATTCTTGTATATCAAGCTGACCTTGCTAATCAAACAGCTGTTATCTGCAATTTACTAATTCTTCATCACACAACTAATTTCATAATATTTTTAATTATTTACATCTTGTTTGATGAATATCAAAAAAAGTTCCTGTCTAGTAAATTCTAAATTTTTATTTTATTTGCTTTAGGTCAAAAAGGCTAGTACAAACTTTTAACATTTTGTTTTCCAATAATTTCATTATAGTATGTATAATAGAAAAATCATTTATAGTATAATCGTATATACAGATCAAAATATAACGTATTGTTACTTTGTGTATATGGATGAAATAGATGATTGTTAGATCTCTATTTTATGATAACGTAACAAAAACTGACACTACTATTGAACGACAAGGGAAGAAAAAAGAACGAATTCATACGCTCAAACTAGCGTTACTAATTTGTTTTGGGAATTCGTGTCATCATCTTTTTTTTTCACTCAACTCTAACCGTGCGATATAAATCTTTCTCTCTCTCTCTCTCTCTCTCTCTCTCTCTCTTTCTCTGTATGTATGTATGTACGAATATATGTATGCCTGGTATAAAAAATCATTGTAACATAAATCTGGATGTTATATCTCTACATATGATCTTATTTGTTTTCACTAATTTTAATATTTTCAAACAGATAGTAACAAAACAAAGAAAGACAAAGAGTTTTATGATTGAAACAGATAGATAATAAGAAATTGGCTTTAAAAACATAATATGAATTTGATCTTTTATCTATCTACAAAACGTTTTCTACAAAGAATCATTACTCTTAATAGAAGACCTCTTTTAAAACTTCTTTTTCGACTATTTTCTCCTAGTTGAAGAAGAACTATTGATGAATAAAGAATTCTTTATTACATCATATGGTTAAAATTAATGGTATAGTATTTTATAACTCTCTTTAATTTCCTACACAAAACTTGTTTCGTTTGTCTCATCATGTTTCTAAAACGTTTTTTAATTGCACCATGGGATTCCTTAAAGACTATCGATCCATCAATCAATGGTAAAACGATTCCTATCACTTATTTAATATGTGATGTATAAAGCAAAAAGATCGAAAAATCACGAAGAACAGAAAAGAAAGAGGAAAAAAAAAATGTTAATTTCATAATTCTTGTTCACATAATAAAAATATTACATACGTATAGAGATAAAAAGAAAATATTTATATACTTACATATAATATTTATATTTATTTTTTCATCAGTCACTGTCCTATTCAATTTAGATATTATCAATTGTTAAGTTTTTTTTTTTTTTTTTATTCTTAGAATAAACGCAAAAAAAAAAGAAAAGAGCATAACAATTTGTTGATTGTTGTTTGAACATTGTGAACAAGTAGTTCATCTACAAAACACTTAAAAAAATATATATCTATATGAAAAAAGAGAGGAAGAGGTATCAGAAAAAAGAAGAAAAGAAGTGCTTTTTGTCTTTAGGGTGAACGAACACAACACACATCTTCATCATAATTGTTCATATTATTCAATAAAGAAACGTGTTTTGATGTATAGACGTCACACTATTTGTGTCAATTTTTACGGGACATCTCATCCTTGTCGTCATCATCATCATTAAAATTATCCATATCTGTTGTACTATTAATTTCTTGTTCACACACATACACACACACACACACAAACATATACAAATCGAAAAGAAGAAGAAAAAAAGATCGTATATTTTATCACATACGCCTTGCAGTTACTCTCTATTCATTAATTCAACCGTTACGTATAGATGAAGAAGAAATGTTTGTCGGAAGAATATTAATTAGTCCCATATACACACGTTAAACAGTCCTATTTAAACGATCTATTATGAATCAAAAGTATTGTTGGATTTATTAGTTACTTAACTCTACTCTACATCAACGAATAATCCTATGTTTATCAAACTAAAAATATGTTTAATTTTTTGGTTTTTAAAACAGATATTCGGTGAAATTATTCAAACAGTCGATGTTTTACAAGGTTAGTTCAATTTTCTAAAATTCTTTTCTTCTCTTTTTTTCTATTTATTTTTTAGAATAAGTTTTTTTTTCAATTTAATAGGAGGAAAAATTTCACTAATATGTAATGTGACCAGTAAATCTGATTTAGATCAAGTAAGTAGGAGAATTTAATTTTTGTACAGTAATGTACACAAAAAATTTTCTTTCCGCATTAAATACAAGTTGAAACGTGCTCTTCCGGATGGTATCATAAGTTCTATAGAAAAAGTGATGAAATAATCCAACTGTTCGGACATTCAATACTATGTACATCAGTCATCACAACATTATTTATAAGAATAAATCAATATACAATAGACCATTCCTCTTACAAAAGAAAGTTGAATATGGTAAAAAAATTGACCTTATTTTGTATCATGAAATGAGATTTTGATTAAAGGATTTCAAATAGTTTTTTTAGTATTATGGAGACAAAATGTGTATTCCATCCTTTGTTTTTTGAAACTTAAGCTTTTCAAGATATTTAAAGCTAACAGACAATATAACGATAACTTATTGATTCATTCACTCTCTCTCTATAATCATTTTTTCTTTTAAAACTTTTTTTCAAATTTACATTTTTTTTAAAAATTCTATAAAATTGTGTTTATTATTTTATTTTAAGGTAATGTGGTTAAAAATTGGCAAACCACATAATCCAGAAGTACTCACGTATAAAGATACTATTTATTTACCATCAAAAATTATCCTTGATATTCGACGTATGACTTCGATATCAAATGGCAATTTAACCGATTTTTATATTATTGTACTAACACTTATTCGTGCACATGTTGATGATGAAGGACGTTATTTATGTATTAAACAAAAACAAGTGTTTGCCGTTTATGAATTACAGATTATAGGTAAATGAGTAAATAAACTATCTATTAAATAATTTGTTTATACAATTTATTGGACTAACCATTATTCTACATTATACTTTTGTTTTTACAAGTTCCACCAGAATTTATTGATGATGGTCAATCGAATCAACGAATTGTTCATGAAGGTGCATCATTATTGTTAACATGTCATGTACATGGTCGACCAAAACCAAACGTTACATGGTATTATCAAAGTTTTGATGGACAATTTCAATTTTGTAAGTTTATTATCATTCAATTAATCGTATTTTCAGTTTTTGCCACCAAACTATTATGAATAAATCTGATTTTTGTTCTATTTGAAGTTTGTCAATGTTTGAATATATGCATGCAAAAAGAAGAAAAAAAAAAGGTTATAAGAATCGTTCTGTTCTATAGAACTCGGCAAGATCTGAAAGATTATTTCTAATCAGCATCAAATTCTACCGATTTATTTTTTCAGTAATACACACATAAGGACAGTATAAAAATCTATTTAGCAATTAATTTATAGCGGTAAAAAAAAAGAAGAAGAAAACTTTAGATTTTCATGTTGCTTTTGATCTAATAATATTAATAAAATAGGCGAAAACATTTTTATTTGTTATCTACTAATTGGCCTACGCGTTAGCTCAATATATACATATAAATTATTAGTGCCATCCTCCTGTCGGCATTAAAAGTAATAAATATTAAATATTTATTATTATCTTCCAGCTATTGTCTTATTGCATGACTTTCTTGCATTCTTCATTTTTTTTCTGTTTCTTTCTCAAGTTTCTCGGTACTAATGTGTGTAAGCGTGAAAAAGAAGATAGAAGAACAAGTGTCTTTCACACAGTTGTTTGCTAGTATAACAGAAATAAGAAAAAAAAAAAGAACAAATGCATAACATTTTTTTGCTCAATTTGATTTAAAAAGAAAATTGACAAGACCAAGAGCTAACAAAAAGAGAAAAAAAGTAAAACTAAATACAATGAGCAAGAATGATGGAGGTGTAAAGAGGTTATATCATTAGACTTCAATAACAGTTAAATAAAAAATACAATTTCTTAATAAAATTATATTCAAAACAGATCATAGTCGGAAAACTTTTCTAATCAGAAATAACTCTGTGAAGAGATAAAGTCTAAGTGTAATCGTTGCTCATTGGCTTTCTAAAACTTCTTCTTGCACTATCAGATCATTTTTTGTAATTTAATCAAAAAATTTTCGATAAGTTTGACATCGAAGTCAGTGCATTTTTCATCTAACTTTAGTGCAAGATGGTAATTGTGTCGAAGAATCCTGTGCATTAAATCTTTACAATTTTACTAGACACGATCCATATATTATTGAATGTGTAGCCGATAATGGAAAATCTTCTAGAATATCGAAAAGATACAATATTGATGTACATTGTAAGTATAGAATTCTTGAAACTTTTCTTATATGAAAAAATAACAACATACTGTTCTGCTATTGTTGTTAGCCTTAATTTAACAAAAGTCTATTTTTTAGATCCTCCAACTTTGACAACAATCATTCGAACATTTGGTCGTTCTACATCAATCGATGTCCTTTTGCAGTGTACAAGCGAAGCAAATCCACCAGGTTCAGTTTATTGGTTATATAGTGATGGTGAAGTGATTGAGTCTGAACACCATGTTTATACAATTAAAAATGAACATCGATGGCCAAATAGTTCATCGATATTATCTTTTACCGTTGTAGGTTATTAGTTAAAACGTTCATATTTATTTTGCTTATAACTTTATCTTATTTAGCATCAAAATAATCCTATTTCACATTCATACTATTGTCGATCGAATAATTCACGCGGTACTGCTCAAGAACTAATCAATATTTCAGGTTTGTTACTTTAAATAGTCTTTGTTACACTTCTTTATAATAAAAAATAAACACTTTTAGATTTTATCAAATTCAGTTCACTATCAAATAATTTTCCGTTATATTCTACAACTTTTGAAATACCAACAAAAATTAGACAAAACAGAAAAAATCGAACAAGATCAGGATCATACAGTATGTCAATAAAATTGATTTAATTTAATATATTAAAATATTTATATATTTATTTTAGATAGAACGGATCATGGGAAATCTATCAAATATTCTCAACCTGTACAAACAGTTAATTCGTTAGCGTATACCTGCTGGCACTTTCATTTTACAATTTCTAACTCTTTATGGATATTTTTTTTCAAATTTTTTTTTTAATATGTTTCTAATAACTTAACAATGATAAACATTTCTTTTTTTACATTTGTATATTTCACTAAAAAAAAAGACGTCTAGAATGTATTCAAAAATATTACAATGCTGTTCGTATCTGATGAAGTGTATGACGATGAAGATACAATCTTTTACTCAATGTTCAAGCGAGTAGATCTTTGGCAAACAGAAGAAATTCAAGTATGTCTTTCACTTTTTTATTTGAATTATTAAAAAATTAATATGTCCAAAGGATCTATTCAACTAAATATAATATTTTCTTGGTAATGTGTTAGCAATTTCTGATATCGATATCATATATCGAGAGTGATTTTCATTATAATTTTATAACTTTTAACTGTCAACTCTTTCTTACAAGGCTATACATCTAGAACAGTCTAAAATCTGATAAGAATAATGTTTCAGTATTTACGCAACAAAAATTCGGTTGAATTAGAATAGACACACATATGAACAATCGTATAAACGCATTTTAGATAGCACCAAAATAAACGAGATCGTTAAAAACAAAAGAAAATGTTTTACTATGCAGAAAAAAGAAAAAAACTTCGTCATTTTCATCATGATAATAATCTTATAGTGTAATCACTGGTCTGAGATGGATGAGTATCTTTTGATTACAATCTCAATTATACAAAAAAAAACTTCAGTTGAATTTAGCTTTCATTGGGCTTCTCACTAACAGTTAAAAAAATAAATTATGATTTGCCATTGGAATTACATTCTTCACAGTTCTTTTTACGAGAATGATTCGGTGGTAATGGAACATCTAAAGCTGGATTACCGTCAAAGAAACCGTGTGGCAATAGGCGAAAACCAGTAGTTTCAACAGGCATCACTGGCCAATCTTCTGGACGAATAACATGTGTACATCCAAATGTATACCATGTCACGAGATCACTGTCAATAAGTGATTTGTCTTTATTTGCTTCACTGTACTTTGACAGTCCAGTGTCTTCACATTTTTGATTTGGATAAAGACCTGCCGCATACATTTCATTTGGATCATATACAGTACCCCATAAATGGTACCTTGTGAAGGCACCACGTTTGTATTGATGTGAATTTTCTAAACATAACGGAAAAACGTTTCCCATTGGAGCAAGTTTATAGGCAACCGGTTGTTCGACTTGATTTAAAACTGCTGAGTTGACAATTTTCCAGAATCTTGATGTTTTCGATTCAATTGTTCGTCGTGCCTGACCAACTGTTGACAAAATAGTTTCTTTGGCCGTCCATGCATTACCAATTAGATTGTCTTTTCCTGGAGGTAAAGGTTCACAATTAACTTCGACAAGAGAATTTTTCAAACCATCTAACATCCAGTCAATTCGAACATTGAAGAAATGCTGATGATATGGACCGTAAGTACCAGGAGCCACTAAACCACCAGATACAGGCGTTTTTCCTGACCCAATTGCTCCTAAAGAAGAAAACCATGAAAACGAATAGAAATGTTACACAATTAACAGAATAAAAATATACCTGGAGCAATAATCCCCGTGAGTTTAACCTCATAGTTAAGTGATCCATCTTGATTTAGGTACCAATACATGGCATACTCATAATTACCAACTGTTGCAACTGTGCTGATTACTAAACGTCGTGATCGTCGCACTTGTGTTCGTCCTTCAACAAATTCTGTATGCTTCCAAAGTAGACCACCATCTTCTTCATGCATACAAATGGCGTTTTTTAATAGAAGAGGTTGTCCTTGGTTATTATTCACAATAACATCAAAATAATGTATTTCACCAAGACAATCACATCCAAGTACTAGACTATTAACCAGTAATCCCAAACCGGCTTCGCCCACATCAAAAACATTTTTAAAAGAATGTGTAGGACTTGCATCGCCATAAGGAACATACCTAGAAGAGAAAAATAGATGATAAACTCGGTACGCTGAAAATTTTCGCTTACATTTCACACATGGCTGCTCGATAAATAATCGATCGCCATTTGTCTTTATCAAAATATTCGATGCAATGAAGAACAAGACCTAAATATTAATATTTGAAAGTTTTTGGATATGACATTATTTGATCCTCATATTCATTAAAGTTACTTTCTCGAACGTTAAATCCTATTCTGAATCGCCATTTTTGCCATGTTACTTGATAACCATCTACCTTAAAGCTTGGTCCCTCCGGCTGAGTTATAACAAGGGGTTTCAAATCGTTCCGTAGACCATTAGGAAAGTATGGTACATTGTTTGATGATGTAATGTTTTCCGGATTAAAATTTGCTGTATGTGTCGGCACTGGTACTACATAATAATCTTCAACTTCAACGATCATATCATCTAAATCCACTGTAATTACCAAACCCTTGAAACAAAAACGTCTCATTATTTACTGTTTATTTGACTATTGCAATACTCACTTCAACTGGATGCGCATAATAATTATCTTCTTTCCCATGGCTAACTGCTACTAATGGTCTAAATATTCGTCGTTTACTTGGCTCATCTGATAAATCACGATAACCGGCAGCAAATGGATAAAATACAATATTATTAATTTCTAAATTTCGTTTTGCAATAGCAGCAAGAAAATTTTTATCATTCCGTAGTACAGTATCAGCTACAATCATTTCATCAAATGTTAAACTTGGCTGAACATCGGTAAGTTCAAGTGTATTTTTGATTGTCTCTTTCGTTAGATCGATAATTATTTCTAAAGTCGTATGTTTCACAGGATCACGAATGAACATAGTCACTTGCCGAGGAATCTCGTCATCTGGTTGTATATTTAGAACAACATTTTTATCACTTGGTTCTAACAGTATAACTGTAATTATACGCAAATACTTTTGGAAGTAGGGTGATTTCTTGAGTATTTTTGTTGCAAGATTAATCTCATTTGCTGTGAGTGGATCTAACGGATGTAAAACCGGTGGTGAAAATATTTCTTGTGGTGCTGCTTTCTTCTCTTCTACTACTTCTTTTGGATGAGTTGGCAATCTTGATGGATGAGCTGCAAGCTCGTCTGAAGCCGGATCGTGATTAACAGGCATTATCTACAGAAGCAAAAAAAACATCCAAAAATCATGGTAAAATATTTTTACGAAATAATGCTATTTTAGTTTCGATTTAATCTTCATTTTAATCTTAAAAAATTTCGCTGGAACTTATCCACATTTATGAGCATTGCTAAGCTTCAAAATATCATCATACCTTCCGTCATCAGACAGTAAAATAATACCAGTATCCTGGTATTAGGTTGACTCCAAGTCTGACGTCAAATCGTTCGTATGTATAGAGTCTCTTTCGCCAAGGTCTAATCCCGACCCTCCGTCGGAACTAACTATTTTCGACAAAAATGTCGATATTAATAAAGAGAAAATTTTAATCTAAAAATAGTCTCAAATCTCCTCTCTCAAACGTACTAAGTCATAAATCCAGAATGAGCCCATTTGAGTGTTTTTAAACAAGATCTTTGGAACCTTATATGGATAAAACTGTGAGATAATGCTGTTTTAAGGAAAAATAACATTCGCGCAGAAACATATATATGCGGCAAATGTGCGCTCGTATGTCCATCAGTATTCTCTGTGGTGAACAGGGTTTTGAATTTTCTAAAAATTTCTGTCAAATTAAGTGCTGGTGAGCTCGGATTAACTTTAACTTAATGGTAAGATTTAGCTCTATCGAGTAACAGAACGCGATTCTTGAATTAAGATCTAGCTTTTTAACGAGAAAGAAATTTCTTGCTATTGAGATCAACTCAGAGTTGGAATCGATTTAACCAGTTTAACCGGTTTCAACTTTGGATCAACCTCCAACTTTTTAGATGTTCGGTAAATTTTAACAACCCTTTCCCCCGATGTTCGAGTGGCATCTTGTGAATACTAGTAGATGGATTCGTGAAAGTCCTACCATAGCTATTTTTAGACAGAAATAACTAACTTCTCCTAAAGATTTTGTCCAAATTGGAATACAAATGACTAAAATCGCTTTCTGACAAGGAGCGAATAAAAAAGATACTACATATTGCAAGCTTCCTGAATAGTGTGATATCAAAAAGTATATTTTAAAAATTAGAAGTAAAAAATAAAGTATTTGTCAAAAACAAATTTTTAAAGAAAGGCTTTACTGACCACTATGTCTGAAGAAATCAAAAGTAATATGTACATTAAGTTTCTCGTCTCCTATTTGATGAATTTTATAAACATACCCTGAAGGCAGCAAAGTAGCTCAAGAAAACAAAAAGCAAAATTTTTGAAAAAATTGAATCCAAAGAGTTAACTCATAGTCTTTACGAAATTAAAGTATTTTCCCCTTTTAATCAAATCTTATCTATTTCGTATCAGCCAAGTGTTGCTCAACTACTATTTTAAACCGACAAAAGAATAACAAGAGATATTCTTTCCGATCATGTAAAGTGTCAGAAGTTTTCTTTGACAGATTCGGAGTGTACGTCTTCTATCTTATGCACGCGAAGGTTAATTTTGATCAACTAATGAATAATATTAACGATCGAATACTGGATCTGTTTAAAAATGTATTTGTGATTAAATTTTGACCTCCAAAAATGGGAAGGAACATAGCCAAATATCAGGCCAAAATATATTAATAGTAAAAGTTACTTCTTGAGTTTAAAAAATTTCAAATACGTGGTAGTTTCCGAAAAAATACCCTTATTCCATGTCGTGTCGCCTTTTCTTTCTATAAGACAAAAGCAGACTGTTCGAAGGCCAATCTTAAGTAGTTAAACATTTTAGTCTTGCTATTCATTATTCTGTCAGAAAAATTAGCTTAAGACTTTATTTTCTCAGTAACAGACAACAAGTATTTTCTTTCTAACGTGGCTAGTTTTATTTATCCTCAAAACTTAGTTAACAATGAATGAATAATTAATTCTATACTTCATAAGATCCTAATTTCCTGTTACATATCGGAAGTATTAAAACGGAGATTTGATATACTATACCTTGTACACAATGAGTGAAGTGATGTTTAAGTCAACTGATTTCAAACGAAATTCTCACGTGGTTATTAATCTATGTAGCTAGAGAGTACTAATAAGAAAAAACAAAAAAAAGATATTTTTCTGTTGTTTCTCTTGGGGTTTTTTTTTCTATCATGTGAAGAAACAGCAGCACAACGAGGTATAGTTATACTTATCTCAAAGACAAATAAGAGTAAAAATAACATTTCTTTTTTTCTTCTTTTTATATCTACTTGTTCTATTTCTCACAGCAAATAGGAGAAGAAAAAAGTAAATGTTACAATATGATAATAAACTTTGGGCAGAGAAAATAATTCGGTAACTCAATGTCCATTAATATACAAATTATCAAAAACTATTCCCTGAACTAGGACTCTTTTGCATTTTTAATAGTCCACAAAATTAATTATTTGTCGCTTCATTAAACAAACACATTTTAACACATACCGACTGTTAAGCGAACTAGCAGATAAGACTGATCATATTTTTTATCATCATATATTTAGATTTCACGTGGACATGAGAAGAAAAAAAAATCGTGCATCATTCAATTTCGAAGTTAGAATTTTTATCATTTATCTAGCTACCAAGTAAGTCTATAAGATAAATCTTACAATATATACGAATTTACAACGTAATAGTGTTCGCTTTTAAACATCTATAACGTCAGCTACTAATATAGTTTTATTATTATATAGCAAAAGACTTATTTTTAGTTTAAGAAAGAATTATAATTTATTCTTTATTTGAAAACATAATTTTAATGTGTCAGAAAATATTAATATCTTATAGTATGCTTTTTAAGTGTTGTTGCATGCTTGAAAAAAATAAAATTATTTTTAAAAAACTAATGAGAAATCTTTTAATCTCATGAATAAAAGTCTATAAAATACAAAAGATTCAATTTTTTCATGGTAGTAGGATATTACACTACAACTTTCTTAGCTAAAAAATCTATCTGTTTCATGCACAAAATCAATCAGTTTTCTACACACGCTGTTTCATCAAAAAAAATTTTCGATTCATTAAAAGAAGAAAAGAGTTTAATATATATTCATTCAATTTGTCGTTAAAAGATTTTTGCAAAAATATATACATTCTAAGGGTATATATAGTAGAGACAATGGTTTCTCATATATTCGTGTTTATGAATGGAGATAATATCTAAATCATTCTTATATAGAGATGAAGAAAATATGTGTGCTCACATAACGATAATAAATGTTTCCTAGAGATGTCTAGGGCGTTTTGACATTACAACAACTGTCAATATGTGCCAAATCAGTTCATATAAGACAAGAACGAAAATGTTGCATATTTTACCCAGATGAATTAATAATCTTCAGTTCGTTATAATCTTACTTTTATAAAGTGTTATTTGTAACGGACTCCTAGACAGCGAATTTTATTTTAACGATTGATGATGTTTGAGATTAATTGCCAGAGGAATCAATTTGACTTAAAGTGATAAAACTTTTCTGATCAAAATAAGACCTTGGACAACTCTGTATGACCTTCCATCAAAAAGTTACAGGCATTTTCCTAGAGGTTCTAAAATTGAGTATTTCATATACAGAGTTGCGAGAAATGTTTTGCCCGAGGGGTATAGCTCCAATGACAAATGATATCAATATTGAATTTTATACCAAATGAAAGCTCGTGAAAAATGGGGTTAACAGGTATAGTTGGTAATGTGATCGATAGTCATTGACTATAGGTTTACTGGAAATTTTAGGATAGGGAAGGAAACACGACTGAGAAAACTTTTTTTCAGAAGATATTATTTGAAATTTATTTGACTTTAAACTGATAGATTTATTAGTTTA
>CAJNOQ010004500.1:0-17367 GCA_905250885.1 Didymodactylos carnosus | reverse complement strand
CCGTCAAAAAGGCGCATGGGCCCAAACCAACTTGGGATTTTTCACTACTGACTATTCCCTACATGATGAAAATAGTCTGAGTCGAAATGCTTTTAATCACCTCGAGAGGTTCCCTTGTTAGTTTATAATAGAGAACTAACGAAAATGGAGATATCTCTATTCACACAAGATATATCCTGTACTACGTTGCCACACATTTGGGGCTTACAGAAGAAAGACAGCAGAAAGAATAAATACAGACATCTGACGCATTTGTCGTCGAATATAGTGTATATGCGAAAAGAGATATCTCCATTTTCGTTAGTTCTCTAATAATAGTATAACAGTGACTACCATATCACCGATAAAAAAAATTAAAGTTTGTTTAGAGTTAAAGAAAAGTACTTTTTCGTATTCAGCACAATTGATAACCTAGAAAATTTTCTATTTTTAGCGAGGGGTATCGTCAAAAAGTTAAGAAAAATTTTCAAACAAATTGACGCAGAAAAATCTCCATGGTAAAATTAAACAATTTTAAAAATTTTTCTTAACTTTTTGACGATACCCCTCGCTAAGAATAGAAAATTTTCCAGGTTATCAAGTGTGCTGAATACGAAAAAGCGCTTTGCTTTAACTCTAAATGAATTTTAATTTTTTGTCGGTGATATGTTTACTCACCTTTGCAAAGCCTTATGAATGTTCAGAAATATTCATCAAAAGATTAATCTAAAATTTGTTCTAATACTGAACCTTAAAAGATTAAGTTAAAAAAGAGTAGACGTCTATTTGTTTGTGGAGTTAATTTTTGTTATTCCATAGATCATACGTTAAGAAATACTAACCTTTTTTTACAAATGATTGTACATTTGATAATAATAAATTTCTTTAATTTGTCAAAAAAACATTGTTGGCTCAGAGCCATTGTTTGAAGTATAATGAATAATATGTTCCTGTTTTAAACTCATGTATAAACTATTTTTTTTAACTTTCCACAAAATAAGCGAAGATAACAAGAACGTAATTTGCTTTATTGACATACACGCACACACACACACACATATATATCTCTAAATAAGAAAACGAGTTAGAGTATGTGTAAAAAGATAAATTATTACTACCATAGTTTCTGGATGAATTATATACTTTTTGTGTAGTTAAAACATCGAACATACTCGATCTGTCGAAGAAGGTCAACTTGATAATATTCACGAGTGTGCCGTGACTAAGGCAACATTATTTTTTTTTGACAGTACTCGTGTGTAGATATCCCTCATTTATTCTTATGTCTGTAATAAAAATATTCATGCACTGCTTGAGAAGTTATACAGTTGGACTGCTATAAAAAAAAATAAAAATAAAAATATTAACTAACGTGTTTGTTTTGTTTCAGCTTTACTCAGTTATACGCCTATGGGCGGCGTTTCTGGTCAACAAACAAACAGTACGGTTTCACCTGATTGTTATACAAAAGCTCGTGAAGATTTTGGAAAAAAATATGAGGCACCTCAACAATATCAACTTGTTTATCGTGATTTTCAAATAATACGACCATTAGGTCGTGGAGCATTCGGTTCCGTTAAAGAAGCAAAATGTATACTAGATCCGTTACCTGACTATCTCATTACACCATCATCATTAACTGATACGAGTATTAAATCAACCTCGTATCGTATTGCATTAAAAATTATTAATAAAAAAAGTGCTCATAAAATGAAACAAGAAGAACATGTCGTGAATGAAAAACGCATATTACAAGCATTGAACTTTCCGTTTATAATTAAATATTATTTTTCATTTAAAGACAATGCTAACTTATATATTGGGTTAGAATTAATTGAAGGTGGAGAATTATTTCGACATTTGAGAGATGCTGAACGATTCGATGAAAAAAAAGCAAAATTTTATGCAGCACAAATAACACTTGCACTAGAATATTTACATTATTTAGGTAAGTGATGTCGGAGTGATTAATACTTTTTTATATTGACGAAAAGATAGTTCTCGTGGCTAAAACCAAATGGTTAGTTTGATAAAAACCTTCCAGTTGATACTTTATATTTATCATATTCAAAATAGTCAATGGTTTTGCACTATGATAGATGTCCTACATTATCTGACGAATTGAATTTTTTTCACGATATTAAGCGTTTATCCGACAGAGGAAATATTTAATATCCCATTCAGTTTTTACGCTATGACAAGCGTCATACGCTACCTGATTCTGAAGTTTAAGGACTAGATATATTCTGCATTCATGTCAACTTGTACAATAGCAATAGTAGATTGATTTTTAAATTAGTAACTTCAGCTTTACGAAATATTATTACAAAAATTTCTCTCATTCTTTTCTCTAGGCATTGTTTATCGAGATCTAAAACCGGAAAATCTCTTAATTGATCGGCATGGTTATTTGAAAATGTGTGATTTCGGTAAGCACGTTTGATTGTTTTTTAACAAACATATCTTCTAAATGTTCAATTTCTGTTTTGTAGGTTTTGCAAAGAAAATCGATCGGGGCAAAGCTTATACTTTATGTGGTATGTCATATGATTGCTGTCTCTTGCTATTTCTTTCTCAGTTCTGTCTGTACTTATCGATCTGTTTTAAACACATAGTCTAAAAACAAAATATTTTCAATTTTGTTTTTGACAGTTAGATAGAGCTAGAGTTCATACAGACTACAGATTTTCGATGATCTGTAATCTGTTCTGTAAAACTATTTGATATTTTTCTTCTGTATATGACGGTCATAGGTGGATGTTTTCAGAAATGCTATGATACAAATAAAAAGTAGATATTTAAAGTGTATCGGTAAAAAGTTATAAAAAAATTTTTTTGAATATTGGATGAAATCAGATCTATTATACCTGAAATACCATAGAATTGGATAGAGAAATCCTCTTCCAAGCTCACTATCGATTATTTTCTCCTTCTTTCAGGTACACCAGAATTTCTGGCACCAGAAATCATTCTTGGACGTGGTTATAATATTGGTGGTAAGTTAATAAATGTCAATCATCATTGCTATTCAAGTATATTTTTTCTTCTTTTTCAGTTGATTATTGGGCATTGGGTGTATTAATCTTCGAAATGAATGCTGGCTATTCACCATTTTGGGATGCTGATCAACAAAAAATTTATCATAAAATCATAAGTGCACGTTTTCGGCCACGTTCAGCATTTAGTTCAGAGTTGACTGATATTGTACGTGGTCTATTACAAAAAGATTTAACAAAACGTTTAGGATTAATGTACAATGGTGTGAATGATATTAAAAAACATTTATGGTTTCGTGATATTGATTTTATACAAATATTTCTGAAAAAAGTACGTCCATCATGGCAGCCAGATATTAAGATTAATAATTTTCCCGATGCTGAAGATGAAGAGCCAACAAGATCATCGACAAATTTATTTGAAAAAGAATTTGCCGAATTTTGACAACAACATCTCCTCTCACCCAAAAATGCAATGTATATACCCCATATGCATTCTTCATTTAGTTTTTCATTTCTTTATTGTTGTTGTTGTTGTTGTTGTCCTTATTCTTGTTATTATTCGGGTTATTTTACAAATTTCTCTTCTATTTTAGCCTTTCGTTTAACCAGATGTTTCTCCATTTTTCTGTCTTTCCTTTCGCAAGAAAACAATGTGTATTTAAATGAATTTCAATAAATATTTCTGTTTCAATGAGATACGAAGACAACTGTATCTAAGTTATAAGAAAAAATCAGTCTAAAGTTTTAAAAATGGATTTTACCATGTGACAAGAAGTGATAAGTTTATACTTCTTCAACTTTTTCATGGTAAAGTAGAGAAATGTTTCGAAAATATGATTAATTTTTCTCTCATGTTATCAGATAATAGCCTGGAAACATAAAAATATCTATGTTTCTCAGGAGGTATGATAATTAAATTAGACAAGCGACTAATTTTTTATATTAACTACTTTAGAACGTTATATAGTTTTAAGAGAAAGATATGCTGTAATATTAACGGAACTTTCATTATAGTTGGCAAATGGTGAGCGCCAACTTTATCAAAAATATTTTCATCCGTATGTGGACAACTTTAATAAAAATGATTCGCTGCTTTTATCTTTGAATATGGTTGTTGAATTATGGCTGTCACATTTTTCTAAGATTTTCATTTCATTTGAATAATTCAACTATATACAAATGGTAATAACAGACATATCATACGATACATTACGAACTCGATCTCGTAAATCGTTCTATCAGAGAATATGTACTTTAAACAACAATAACAATGATCATTCTTATGATACATTACACTCGAAAAACAATACATCGTTGCAAGAACTTGTCACGAAACTACGATCGATTAAACATGACTGTATTATACAACGAAATCAAAATCGAGCGTAAGTCGAAAAGTTGATACACGAATAAGCGAATAATTATCTTAATATCCAATGTAGAGTATTCATCATTTTTTATTACATGACTTAGTTTTCGTTGATACAAAACTTTGAAAAACATTGGCTCCTATCTGATAAAAACTGAACGTTTAGTTGGTGAAGTCATCGATGGCTGATTAGAGATGATATCGTTTTGCTACTCTTCTTTGTCAATTTTTTGTTTTCAGTAAGTCTGTTCTTGAAAGGCAAGGATCGAAAACAATACAATTCGAACTTTCGCCAATTTCTACTGGAACTAAGAAAGTGCCATTACGTAACGATACTGCCATACGCCCATCTTTAGAATTTCTTCATGAACAGAAACAAAACTTTTTACCAGTTGGAAAACGGCTCAAGGGAATAATTAGTAAACAACTGTTATTAGAGAATGAAAGACGTGTCAGTGGAAAAGCAAGCGGATTAACTGTCGTAAAATCAATGATAACTGGTATTAAAACGACGGACAATTTACGAGATGGGAGTCAAACAGGAACTAAAGAAGATGAAGATGAAATTACCATTACATTGAAGCAACAACAACAACCAACATATTTGATATCGACTGATATTGTTCAGTCTTCGGCGAGTGTTGTCTATCCAGGTGTTAAATACATTAATCATGGATATTATTCAAATCGAAGTTTGGAAACAAATGCAAATACCATATTTCTATTCAAGCATACTAAAGAGTTTACGATTAATCAACAAACGAAAAATATACCATTGGTATTCATTGGTGCCGAGGTATTTCTACGTAAACCATTTAAAAGTGATCGTGTCCATTTTCCATTGAAAACCGAAGAAATTGAACCATTGATTGATTTGAATTTAGCTCGACCAACGTTTGTTCAAGAAATACCAATAATTTTTAATCTATCCGTCTATCGTCTGTTGAATAAAACAATCACCGCTCACATGTTTTTTGATTCACCAACGACACAAGCTGCTAGACATTCATGCAAAGATTTTCGATCAAAAGAAGGACGAACACGTTTTCAAATTCATGATCTTTATCTACTATCAAAACGTGAATCGAATATAATACAAGTAAATGCCCTCAGTGATGTACGCTTTCATAATCTATTATCTCAATTAAATGAGATCTATTCACCATTAATAGTATCAACGCGACAAATAGTCTTGCCAGCACCAGTACCCTCACATTATACACTGTCACCGAATTCATATTCAACAGGAATGAAACGACGTACGCCTACTTTAAAAATTATTAAACAAAGAGCAACGCGAGGACACTCATCATCCTCATTCAGATCACTAAAACTCATCTAGATTGTTGCTTTTCTCTAAGATCGCCTAAGAATTTCCAACTTTCCGTATCGGTTCTGCATTTGCACATTGCCTATAAATTCAAAATTGTAACTTTATTCAGAATACATTGAGATATAAGCCGTAGTACACATCCGATTTCTACGTCAGAGAATAAATCGGATCGAGTCAGAGAAGAAATGAAATTCGGATTTCTATTTAAATCACGAGAGAACAAAAGAGAAGATTTTTGTCGGTTGCGTTTGACTCATTTCTTTTCGAACAAGTGTCTTTTGTTTATCGTAAAAAGACATTTAGTGAATAATGATTATACTTCTCAACAATATACCTTCGAGAGAAACAGGTTTTCAGTTTCGGGTTATTGTCGGGTTGTCCCCATGAAAAATTTTCCGTTCATTTGAATAAAATCATGAAAAATTTCTTAACACATCGGGTTGGGACAGACTCTTGTGAGCCGTTTCGATCTCTGATTTATATGCTTTGATTCAACGAATAACACTTGTAAGAAATCAATTTGATTTTTATCTTCGATGTCCAATTAAACGTAGATAATTTGCATCGAATAAATTTTTCTCATGATTATTTTCGTTTTTATATTTAATACATTGTCAGTATCAACGATAAGAAATGATATGTTATTGTTATCATCTCGTTGTTTGGATGTTATTTTCTTTTTTCAATGTGGCTCTTCTTGCCGTTCAGTATTCAAATTAATTAATGACTGTATCACATCCTCAATACATATTCCAGTTTCTTCACTAGAAAAGAATCAATAAATACGGATCGATATTTCAATAAGTTGATATCAAACATTGATGAGCATTGAGCACGCTATTTTTCCGAAATTTACCTCATACAATACACAAACAGAAAATCAAATGTTGTAATTTAGAAATTCTGTTAGTTACACAAAATCAAAATACAAGTGGCTAATACAGTCATCCCACATAAAGATATAACTGTTAAAACAAACGATACACCATGGTTTAATGATAAATTGAGGAAGCTAAGTGAGGGAAAACATTATCTATTCAAAGTTCATTGCCGTTCTAGAATACTGACAACAAACAAAAACGCATCTAGTAAATCATGGTGGCTTATGGTTAAAAACACGTTAAATAAACAAAACAGTACTTTTCCACCTCTTTTAGATAAAATAAATGATGAATTAGTAGTTGAGCCGCCCGGAAAGGCAGAATTACTAAATAAACATTTTGCTAACATTTGTACAATGACAACAAGTGAACTGAATGATTACCCTATCCTTATTCCAAAATCTTTACTATACGCTATGTCAACATTTGACATTTATGAATCCGAAGCCTTTGAATTATTAAAGAGAATTGATTGTAGTAAGGCAACTGCACCTGGCCTCTCTGATAGAATATTGAAAGAAGCTGGTGCAATAGTAACGTCAATTATTACTTATTGGTTTAATGAGTCGCTAATAAGTGAACAGTTTCCGAAGTCTTGGAAACTTGGATGTGTTACTGTGATATTTAAATCAGGTGACTATCATAGTCTTAGTAATTACAGACCAATTACTTTACTTCCGATTTCATCAAAAAATTGAGAACGTATTGTACATCGAAAAGTGCATGGGTACCCCGTGAATTACGGACTTCTGAATAAAAACCAGTCTGGATTTCAGAAGAATGATTCTACTATTAAGCAACTAGTATCCATAATACATGAGATGCTAATAGCCTTTGATCAAAACGAGCCTGTGTTGTCTGCGTCTCTTGATTTCAGCAAGGCATTTGATAGTGTATGCCATACACTATAAGGCACAAGGGCTTGCTATTAAAACCGAAAGCTAAGGGAATTCCTCAATCTCTCATTAACTGGTTGCCAGTTACCTGGCTAAGCGGGAGATTGCAACTACAGTGCAGGGTGTTACATCATCGGCGAGATGAATCAATCGAGGGGTGCTCCAGGGCTCGGTCCTGGAGCCATTGTTGTTTTTAATATTTATTGATGATATCGCTGATTACATTAACTCCATGATGAAACGCTTCACTGATGATGTATCTCTGTATTGCATTACAAAAAGGAATGAGTTATCCAAGGCTGTGGATCAAATAAACAAGGACTTAGTCATCACCCATCATTGATCCGTGACTTGGTGCTTGGAAGCTTCATTTAAATATAGAACAGATGATCTTCAGACACCGCCTACATCTCTTACATACTCATTACGAAGTCGAGATAGACAGCTTGTTCCGGTTCAACGTTGCCGATTGAATATAGTTTATGAATCGTTAATCTTCCGAGCATATCATGAGTACAATGAACTTCCGCTTGAGACAAGGCTTACGTAATTTAAATAAATTTAAAAATCGGTTGATTCCAGCAAAATCAATTTCAAAATTACCTTTAATCAGTCGCAGAGATATCCCTAATCGACACTCCCTAAGAAAGTCCCCAGAGACTCCGTAACGGGATTCCCCAGGGATTATACATTTTTCGGAGAGTCCCCGGGGACTTCGAGAGGGAGAGTCGACTAGGGATTGATATTCACTACTGTCGCCTTAGAGTCGGATTTTCTCAACTGAATAGTGACTTATTCGATGAAGGTCTCGTGCATGATCCATCTTGTAAATGTAATAGTCTAATAAAAGAGGCTGTTTACCTTCTTTTTTTTTGAGTGTCCCAATGACAAAATGACAGTTTAGAAAAAATCTAATGACACAGTTCTCTAACAGGATTCCAGATGTTAAACCGAATCTTGAATCACCTCTCTTACGAGTACTGCAAGCAAGAATATCATTTACGAAGGAAAATACCGAACATTCATAGAATACACACTTCCCATGTGAAATTTCCTCACCACAATGTGAACACGCGTGGAATTTTTTTGTACTATTTCATGAAGCATTGCTGTGCACGCGTGACTCCTCGTGCACAGTCACAAGAGACGTATCGATGAAGCGTGAACACTAGTTAATTTGTCGCTTTTTTCGTGAATTTGATCGTGAACACTCGTTAAAACTCGTTCACGGCGGTTTCACATCAAGACCATAACCGGAATTTTGGTATAGGGTGGGCATCTGGAAAAAACTCATATTTACTAGTCTGAATATCCATATAAAAATTTCAGTCTTTGAATATTATTATCAGATATACAATGTAGTGAAATCCCAAGGGGTGCGCACGTGCCCTGTGTGCCCACCCCCTGGGTACGGCTCTGCCCACCGGTGAACATTTTTCTCATTCGTATCAATGAGTGATAGAAATACTTCCCGATTGTAACCACTTATATTTGTACAAATTCACTTTATGCAGCTGCACACTCATTCTTGAGATTTAGTAGTCACACTGGAGAGTATGACACTTTTGACTTAAAATCTCGTTTTCACCCTAACCGAAAAAGCCTTTTCAAAATTTCTTTTTTATCAAAATGCAGCTCGCGCATATTTAATCCGTGCTTATACAACGTAAAAAAAGGTTTTTATCAACTGTAGGGAAAATTTTTGCCGATCTGAAAAAGTTCACTTTTCAGTCTAATGGACCTACAAAGAGCAACAATGAATAATGGGTGTTCCATAAAGAATGGCACTATTTGTATTTTGCGCTTTTCTCTGTCAATTTTGACAGTTGAGACTTGAACTTTTCCCAAAAGATAATAGGTCATTCAATTCTCTACAAAATCATATGAAGAGTTCCTGTAAAATACAATCGTGAAATCCTATGCAATCAACACAGACGTGCCCCCGAAAAGGTACATTTTCAAACTGACTGTTGCGTTTTCTGAATATCACACCAACTATTTGACTGAATATGGACTGGCTGAATATGCCTTTTATAGCCATAAAAAAGCTCTATGAGACGAGTCGCAATTGAAAACTTCTGATGCTTAAACTAGCATGAAGATCGCCCTCCTTTTTCTTCTACCTTTTTGCTCTTTTCGAATTTACTGCTAAATTTGTTCATCCACGATGTAGTCGGATCAAAACGTAATTGTAATGGTTAAATCTTTTACCACTTTGAAGAAAAATGCTTCTTTTGTCATCCTGAGAAGTCTAAACAGGTGTAAAATAAAATTTCTACAATAGAGAGAATGCGAGATTGAAACCTTCATTTAATCCAAGGAAGTTTTCAAGAAAAATGGGCATTAGCCATCTAATTCGACCAACTTGTTTTGAGCGCTATGAGAAAGAACACAGTCGAAAACATAGGAAACTGGAGTGACTTGGCGTCTTCGTGCCAGACGGGGCACGATAATTAATTTCAGGGAAAAGGGTATTTGTAACGGGTCTCTTCGGATGCATACTAGTGTTGGCTGCATAGGATATCACGATTGTATTTTACAGAAACTCTTCATATGATTTTGTATAGAATTGAATAGGCTATCTTTTGAAAAAAAATGTTCAAGTCTCAACTATTAAATTTGACAGAGAAAAGTGAAAATACAAACAGTGCCATTCTTTATGGAACACCCGTTATTTCTAACCATTTTTTTCTGCAAATATACTGGAGAGAGCGGACAATATTTTGGTGCAAACCGCTTGTCAAAAGCTTTCTCCGTTACGGAAGAACATTTAACTGGAGAAAACATTCAACTTTACTTCCAATATTGAACCAGATGGCACGTCGATTCGGTCCTATACCCGCAACCTCAGTCCCCACTGAGAGCGCATTCTCAATCGCAGGCTATGTTGCTCGAAAAACACGGTCTTCTCCCTCAGCTAAAAACTTGAAATATTCAATGTTCCTAAAAGATAAACTTTAATCTTTTCTTTAGTCTGCTTTTCTTACAAAGATCATACTTCTTTTATTTTACTTTTTAACCATACTTATCTGAGGAATAAAAAATTGACCATTTTACATGCTTCTATTTATGATTGCAGGACTTCGCTGATATGAACGTCTAATGAACATTCGGGACGTTTAAACTTTGTCTAGACGACTAGTGAGCTGCTCGAACATATCAGCTCCTTTCAAAAGAACTTTTCAACAGTTCCTATGATAGGAGTTGATATGGAACTGTCATACCCCTATTTTTGACTATGAAGGTTAAGAATGGTTGTATTTTTTTTAAAGCTTTTTTGAAGTTTTTTCTGCATGAGAGTCCATACAGTGCTCTTTAATTTGATAAAATAATCACTCGTTGATGTTGTTTAGTTTTTAAAGATATACAATTTTTAAAATATCGACCGATTTGGGTTCGGATTTTGAACGTAAAACCCGACCTATGCAGTATATACCTACCATTTCCTAGTAATGACT
The DNA here is from genome assembly GCA_905250885.1 of Didymodactylos carnosus. Taxonomy (NCBI): domain Eukaryota; kingdom Metazoa; phylum Rotifera; class Eurotatoria; order Philodinida; family Philodinidae; genus Didymodactylos; species Didymodactylos carnosus. The sequence goes on along the minus strand of CAJNOQ010004500.1, from coordinate 6,452 downwards.
AGAGAATGTTATTATGAGTTTACACAAATAATTTCCATCTTAACTTCCATATTATCATCGAGTTATACAAAAATAATAAGCGATGGTATCAAAAAGGCGCGAATATCCAGATCTGAGTAATCATTGGCCCGATAAAAAATCTACGTATCCGGTGGATGCGTCATGTCGAGAAAAACTCAGCACTTAAAGGACGTCGAAGTTCGATGGATGGTTGTTACTCTGTAAAGTCTTGTAAGTCGCCTATTTGGCTAATTTAATCTCATTTTTGAAAAAAAAACACTTTACGCGATTTGTCTTAAAGACAAATTTTTATTTTCCGTAAATTACGGATAAATAATTCTGAAACTTAGCAATTCATAAATTTAAGACAAAAAATATTTTTCGAGATTTCCCACTCTACTTTAACAATAATTTTATTAATAATAACAATAAATAAACAATAATAAAATAACAAAAAAGTAGTTCTATTTAATTGCATCAAATAAGAAAACCCACCGGAGGGAAACTGAAACAATAAATTGCAGCTCCACTACATATACTAACTATAACGAAATATTCTCGTTGTTGAAAATAAGTAAAAGAAAATCAAAAACAAGTTATTCATAAGCACCATAATAATCAAGCAACAAATCGTCGACACAATGGAATGATTCTATCACAAATAATATATTTTAGATGAATAACTAGTTATAACTACATTCTTTTGACCGGAAATATAAATAATAAATAATAAAACAAAAATAAGTCAGATGAAAAGCCCGTTTTCATAAACATTGAGTACAGTAAAGCTATCGGAAGCACTAACTAAAACAAAAAATATCTCGTTTTTTGGCTTAACGACGAAAAGCTACTAAGAAAAATCTAACGAAAAATTACCCAAAAAAGCAAAAGAGATGCAAACTACTTATAATATAAGTATAAAAAATGTATCATAGACAAAAAAGGAAAATATATCATTCTATCACTGAGTAGTTGTCTAAAAACAATTTTGATGAGAATAAAGTTTACATGATATTTTTAAAAAAAAATGTCATGATCAGCAAAAATTTTGGAAAAACGAGAAAATGGCACCATTTCGGTATTGAGATTGGTTCGGTATGATTTATCTGAAAACAATAGATGTCAGAGGTAACGAGAGCAAACAGAAAAGAAAAGAGAAACATTTTCATTCTTGCGTGAAATATATCTTAAAGTTCTTCACCCTTGTGTTCGTCTAACTTTTTATATTTCAAACGTTTAGCTAAGCGATATGCTGGATGTTCCTTGACATATTTGACCATTTTTCTTACAACTCTTTCAAATTCATTTACATCAAATGCATAATTCGTAAATTTTTTGTGCGGTGTTCCCATTGTTGGATGTCTACCTTCGTCTTGTGGGTAAACTTTATCACCATTTTCCCATGTAAAATACTTGACACCGCGTAGTCGAGCTAAATCCAAATAACAGTCTTTATCCTCGCAATTATATATCTCGAATATTGTTGCCCAATCGGGTAAAAATAAGAGATGTGTGAGACCAGCACCGTGTATGCCCATAAATATATCGGTATTATAAGTAATATTCAACTGTTGAAGAAATGGCACATTCATATTATAATCAACAACATTAATTACATATTCATTATTTGATTTTGCTTGCAAATGTTGGATAATTTCATTAAAATTCAATATTTGTCTATATTGGGTTGTACGATTTAACAGTGTTATTCGAATAAGATTTGATTTCAATGGACCATATTGTTTTACGTTTAAACGATGTAAAACATACTGTTGAAATGAACGAAATAAATTTGTATTTGTACAACCCGGTATTAATGGCATATTATAATAGAGACCAAAAAACATACGTGCCAAAAACGTGAAGACAGCGTCTTTAAAACAAACACGTTTTCGATTAAGTGATTTTAAATGAATGAGTGGATTGGATGAAAAGGCTTTCCATGTATCAGAAAAATAACTCCAATAATCTGAGTTAGAAGTGTCCCATAAAATGATTTGAATATCCAATGAAAATGTATTGTTCATATGTTGTGATACATAAAAGTTGATAAAATCACAAAAATGATGGTACATATTATTGCTACTATCTAATTTGATTAAATACGTTGGTTTATCAAAAATGATATCACATTTTTTCGTTAATAATGAACTATCATTGAGTGGTGTAAATACACGAAGTTCAGAGTACCATGATTGTAACGGTGATTTTTGATCACCATTTTTCGTTAAATCATCCTTGTTTAACGTACATTTTCCACCAACATCACCTTGTTCAAGAATATCTTCTCGATAACGATCATAATGTTTTTCAATTTGTATATTTTTAAAATCAATATAAATATTTTTAGCATGACAATATCGTATATGGTCAACACATTCAAGAGAAGATGAATCATGATCACTTTCGATCGGTGTACAAAATGATCGTAATTCATTTCGTTTTTCAGCTATATAACCAAAATCACCTTGACGCCAAAATTCATGTATCTGTTTTTCTTTCGATGTTGTCCATCCACGACTATCATCGGGACATTGAACAAGAAACGATCGATTTGAATTATTCATCTGACAATCTGACTCATATCCCCAACATTTAGTACTGTTATCAATGGCCTGTTCATAATATGGACAAAACACACTACCTTCGTTTATACACGTTGATCGTAGTAACGGATTATTATAAAAAAAATATGGTACATGTTCGGTTGGTAAATTTAATTGTGTCCAGTTATACGACTGAATCAATGTGTAAAGCGAAAGAAGGAGAGAAATACGAAACATTTTGATAAACAAGATCTAAAAATACATATACGACATACATGTTAGTTGTATTGCATCAGTATCATTTTCAAACACTATTAGCATTCGGTCCAAGATAAAGTTATTGTTTAGTATCATGTATTAGTATGTGTTTACAGTAAAAAATTTTTCCAAAATAAATTACTATCCATTTTCAAAGTCAAGAAAGAAGTTTATTCCGATTTGTTTTTTGATTGAAGTGTGCTATTCAAATAAAGATACTCGTTCTGGACTGAAAATTATTCACACACGCAAAGGCATCAAAATTAACAGCTATTGTCACGTATTTTACAAAACTCTCGAATATGCTGTAGCAAAAACCGAAATCTTCCGTAATTTACAGAAGATATGGTTTATTATAGAGTTTAATCAACGAATAAAAAAGTATTTTCCTACTTTCTTCAGTCTATGTCACACAAAAAAAACAAATTTAAACACAAAAAAATACGCTTACACAATTGCTGTTCAAAACCAAAGAAGAGTAAATAAACCAAAATAAAATGTCACTCTGAATGAAATTATATTTCTTTGTTAATTCACTGTTCATTTGGTAGCAGCTTGTAGTGGCACAACAGGTGCCTTAGATGGTTCTGATAATTTCTTAACATCTAATGATTGACCGGCCGCCAGTTTTTTGGTATATTCTGCCAATTCTATATCCGATGGCAATGGTACTCGACGTAAACTTCGATCGTAGAATAAATATCGATTTGGTTGACTATTTGATTTAAATTCTAGTCTATCAACATGCCAACTAAAGCACAAAACAAAAACAGTTCTATAATAAAGTGTAATGTTCTGTATTACTCAATTATCGGCAAACAACGATGATACTGAAGTTTACAGATATTTGATATTTACAGTGTATTTATTTCTGACACTCACTCTTCATCTAATGAATCACGTGTCGCATAACAAAATAATATACCAGATCGTTGAGCTCCACGAACAGGAATTTGAAGCTAAACAAAAGGGAAACATAATTTATCTAAGTAGAATAAAATAGTACTTTATATATCAATAACTATCTGTATCTCATATTCCGCTAAGTTTGCTACAGAAACAAGATCAAGAAAGTAATATCTGAGTTTTCGAAGGTAAAGACAACGAGGATTTCAACAAATCACGTTAGTAATCATAGTAAATATAACGCTTCGTTTATTTAGACTACAAACAGATACAGTTAGAAAAGTGAGGCGAATAAAAATAATAGAGAAAAATAAAATTCAATCATTTGTCACAGCTTTAGTTTCTCTTCTGGTTTTGTTACTGGTTCATATTGGATTTTCAATTGTCGCTTTTTTATTGGCTGCCGCTATACTTCTTTTCTGCTTCATATTCCATTTCAGTAATATCTTGAACATCAGATGCTTCACTTTCTTTAAAATCCTCGATGTATTCTATTTCTTCCTCATTTTCTGATTCCATTTTGTCGTCATCCTGGACTTGATAATCTTTCCCATCCTCTTCTTTCTTCTTTCAAACTGTCTTTAATGGCTGTCACTGGAAATGTGTACGTATCACCATATGTTCCTTTTTTTAAACGTTCTAACAATTCATTTTCAATGGGACGATCAATATTTGCTGCAATAAACGCTTTAATTTCATGTTTTTTTCCACTCTTTTCGTATGTTTTCTTGATAGGTACTAATTCAAGCTGTCCAGTTTTTTTTAACATTAATCGTCTTGTGCGTATAATCAGTCTATTGTGCCAATTTTGTCAAATGTTGTTTACATTTATGTCGAATAAATCGTGATCAATATAACAAATGATCATTAACTTCTTTTAATACTTTCACGTAACTTTCGTATAATTAATTGCTTCCCATTCTTTTTTGGGATACTGTGAACGTTCAACAACCTTTAGATATAAATAACAAATGCCACGTTCTTCATGAACCGTAGGATATTGTGAATTAGCCAATAGACATGAATGACGATTACAAAGACCAGTTAACTTATATTCATTTGCACAAAACAATTGTGTTCTCGTCTTTTACTGTTTATATGGCCAAAATTGATCATTTAATATACTCCAGATAACATCGTCATGCTGCATAATTGCTGTTTAAATGAACAAATCTACAACAAAGGTCTATGCCAAAATAAACATTTCTTTAAGATAAAATACTGATTTATTTTAATAAAAAAAGCACATATTTAAACATAATATCACTTCTTCTCTTCTCTTGCATCTCATCAGCTAAGAACCAGATACAGATAGTTTCGGAGCTTTAATCTTAGTACTATCTTTTCATGTGTACGGACCCTCCTTTATGTAAAAGTTATTATTGCTAAGACTGCATCATCATCTGAGGTTTGATATACACACATAAAAGCATGAGAATAGATGTAAAACCTACCTGTGCACCAAGTAAACTTAGTGTATTGAATTTGTTAGATGTATCAATTTTCAATGGTTGTAATGGTTCTACTAATTGTTCAACAATAGGCTTATAGCCTTTCATTAAATGTACTGCTTCATTATAAAATGGTTTTTCAGTAAAAACAGCTAAAGGAAGAAAACAAAAGACATCAATGTAAAATTTAATCGTTTTTGCACAGTTTTTGTGAGGGAAACGTAGGTAAGAATAAATTAGCGCACCTCTGGCTTTTCTTCGAGCTATAAAATGTATGATATATATTGCTCCACTTCCACCGAGGCCAACGACCCCAGCCGCAAGAACAAGTGGATGACTAAATCGAGTCCGAATAGTAGACATAACAACAAACTGTTACATCTGAAATAGTAAGGAGAAAAAAATTACAAAAAAAGATGCCTACCGGTAGATGGAGTGGCAATAAGTTTGTATGTAGCATAACCTCCCACAAGAAGTCCCCCACCGATTAAAACGAGTCTGAAAGACATCCAATAGAATGTATATCTAAAGTTTGCAGAAAAAAATAAATAAAAACTTATTTGAATACCACTTTATCAGTTTTCGCAAATACTGTCCTACACTACATGAAACTGAATTTAGAAGATGAAGATTATGGATTTTTTGAGAGTTTATAAAATGGACACTTAGACATTGAAGTAAATCACTGAACAAATTAAATAAATGAAGTATTTGGTTGTTTGGTCTTAGTGACAATTATTTGTTATGCGGCTAAAAGCAGACAATCGAAGAGAGAGAGAGAGAGAAATATGATATGTGATATACATAAAAGAGAATGACAAATCCTCATTGGAGAATTATTCATGCTATGCAGCCGTCGGCTAGCTATACTCGTTTTAACTAATCGAATTGATCAAGATGTCAGTGTAACAAACACATTTGTTGTAACATCGGAAAAGAAGTCTATTGTACTCTTTTAAACAGCCGGTTGTGTAAAACTGATTTTTTTCTCCAAATAAACTACTAGCAACGCCATTCTTTCATTTTCAGTGTCACTAACGTCACTTCTACGGGCATAAGCTTTTATTTTTCATTTGAATTTACAACTTTTGAACATTAAAAACTGAACTGTAATTGTAATATTAGGTTGAGGAAAAAGTTCGTGCGGCGTGTTAAAATAATGATTTTTTTATATATTTTTTTTTGTGTTTTTGATCTGGTTTTGTGGCTATTATGAAAATTTATTGATTTTTGAAACGCTTGAACCATTTCTGTGCAGTTCGCGGTGCCACCGTACCTTCACCTTCAACGT
>CAJNOQ010004499.1:0-17367 GCA_905250885.1 Didymodactylos carnosus | reverse complement strand
CTTCTTTTCCTTTTGTCATTCACTCTTGAAAATGATCTAAGTTGTGATCGAAAGCTCGAGTGTTTAAATAAATTCAGAAGAATTTTATTATGATTTTCATAGCAGTATTATACTTTATATTTAAAATCTTATCTTATTTAAATTTTGAAAAACGGGCAAAACGCCCCAAAAAAAATTAAAAAAGTTCTTTTCTAGAAAACCACAAGTCCGTAAACACTTGTCTTATATATTCTGAAGTGTGCTGTACAATGTGGCAAAGTTTGAAACAAATAAATCTAAATGGGAGGACTCCCTCCTTAAGGATTGATCGATATCTGGAGCATTTGTAAATTATGCTAATACTCATAACAGACCAAGTCTAAATCTCATATCGCTAGTAAATAGAGTTGCTAGAGCTGATTATGTTAAAATCGACTAATACTGAAATGAATATTGAATAACGAAGGTTAACAGTCAATAATCGGATTTTTTTATATCTTTCAGGCGTGGGGATAAACTTATACTAAATACTCAACCTGAAATCGGCTGTTTTTCTCGGAAATAATTGTTTTAAAAAAATCGGACCTTACCATTCGTGACATATCAGAAAGCTGAAACACAGATTAAAATTTTAATTGTTCTAATGCTAAAATTAGACAAATGGAACCAAAACAAAATCAATTGAGTCCAACCGTATTTCAAAATTTAAATGACGTTTTAGTCTTCAGTTTGAACCCTCAGTTTTGTAACCAATCGATAGAGCGCATCGAGATGTGTATGTGAAATGATTGTCATCGTTCTCGAACAAGATTTGGCCGAGAAATTCAAATTTGATCTTGAGAATGGATTTTGGGGGCCAACAGTGTGTGTTTTCGAGATAGTAACACCTTAGTCTGAATAAGTCTTTTGTGTGAATCACTGTATCTTGGGTAAAACGACTTTGCTTTTACTGAAGCAACATTTGCATAGAAATCGAAAAGTTTCCCGGACTTCATCTTGAGATATTACCGACTGTGGAACATACACAAAAGTTAATATTACATCTCCTGGAGTAGAGAGGTAACCACATGGCGCAAAGAGTAGAACAGGTAATCACATGGCGCTTCGAAGCCATAAAAAATCATTTTTCATGACCCCGTATTTCTTCGAACGCGTATTTCCGCCGAACGCGTTATACGGGGCGTACGTGAACGGATAAAAATACGCCCCGTGCTCTCCCACGAGAACGAGTAGAATGTAAATAAATTAGCCTCAGTACGGGGTCCAGACCGCGTATTAAAAATGGATACGGGGTCAGAACGCCTGTTCTTCAATTTTTTTAAGCTCTTGGAAGTGCTGATGGTTTTTGCTGTCTTGCTGAAAATGAAAATAAAATTTCTTTCTTTACGAGTATACGTTTTCATATTCGCATGGGAATTTTGAATTGTTTCTTGTCATTTTTTCCCAACAAAGTCACTGTGTTTGCCTATCCAACAGGGCCTTTTTAACTCACAAACTTCCTTTCATGTTGACACGTACCTACAAAAACATTTCCATCTATCGGATAAGGTTTGAGGAAAATTTTTGGATTTGACATGCCCAATCAGTTTTCGATACAAAAAGTGTTTTGAAAAAACCTTGCATAGAGTTTCGCTTCAGAAAAGGATTATAGCGGAAAACTGTGGTAAGAAAAATCGTTCAATATCAAATTCTACACCGGCTCATGAAGGGAAATTGTGAAATTTCAGAAATTCGATCTTTAAATCCAAAAATACCGTTTTTAAAAATTTAATTTAAAAACTAAAAACTTCCCCTCGTGAATCGGTGTAGAATGTGATACTAAACAATTTCTGTTCTGATAGTTCTATAATGCTTTCCTAAAGTGGAACTCTGTATAAGGTCGTGGACGATTTTGCGCTCTAAGACTCTGAAAAACTGGTTCCAGTCCTTTTCTTTGAGATTTTTCACAGATCCATTCGATTCCGCATGTGGAAGTGTCTATGTTCCACGTGTTGAAGATTTTCTGAACACTATTCTCTGGCTCGGAAGAGAAGAGAAAATAGCGTAAAAATTTTAGCGCCTTTTCTCCAGTCTCCACAGCGTCTGAGTATTTTCAATTTTAAAGACTGACCTTAAGAAACTTCTATGGTTTAAGCAAAGTATTAAACCATAGAAATAAACACGCTTCACAACTTCTACACTCATATTTCCGCTTCAAAATGCGTTCCCGCAGACACTGTAGGCAAGCTCAATAATAACATTCTAATACAAAATATGGATAATAAATAGCTCTTGGATGAAAAGTTTGAAAAAATGAATGTGTACCAATATAGAGCTCGAACAACATCCAATAATCGAAATTCGGGTGAGTTCGAAGTTTCGCAGAAGTTGTTCGATTTTGCAAGTGAACCTATAGGTAAAAGGGCAACGAAACTGAGAAATTCCTTTCATTAGAGCCTCCCAGTCTATATTTCTGAAACTAAAAAGTGATTTTAAGGCTATTTTCCTCCGAGCAAAATGAAAGATCCCTGTAGACAAGAGTAAAGAACAGCTGCGCAGGACCTAGAATTAAGAAGCAAGCAAACAGAAAAGAATGTCTTTTTCAATAAGCTGTCGATGCTCGAAACACTTACTGATGATAAAGTTCATCTTTCGAGCATCTTTAGCTCAACCTGTTCTATGCTTGCTTCTTAATTCTAGGCACCCCGGTTCGAATCATCGTCACAGCATAGTAAGTTGCTTTAGTTTCTTTCTTCCTTAACTTGCGAACCTTGACTTTAAGATAGTCGTGGATAGTCGTGTGAGAACATGGAGACTCTCTGTATACATCAGCTCGATTCTGAATTTAATTTTAAATTTTTTCAAACTTAAAAATTTAACGCGTTTCTATCACAAAAATGGTGCAAAACCGATACATTTGACCGCGTTAAAAACAAACGCAAATAAGGCGTTTTTCGAAAAGAAAACGACTGCCTGGGGTGGAACATACTCAAAAGTTAATTTGACATCTCAAAACACATTTTTCGTGGCCCTGTATTTGTTCGATGGAGAACGCGTGGTTATACGGGATACCCGTATTTATGAACCGTTCAGACCCCGTCACCCCGTGGCAAATGGGATGCGGACCCGTCTAATGAGAAATATTACGGGCCGTTTTTTTTAATTTTCGGACCCCGTCTTTTTATCCGTTTTTACGCTCTTGGGCTGCGAGAATATATTATACGATTCCAGATAGTTTTGATACATTAATTATAAATGGTTGGAATTACAATGTTCAGTTAACACAACTGAACCAAGAGTAAATCTCATCGACTTCATATATCGAAACGACTGCTTATACAATTTATAAGTTTAATTTTAATAATACATTTTCTTTACTTTTAAAAATCAATAATATAACTCATTGATTGATGTCAGATACTGATGACGCTGATATTGCACTTTGTATCATTTATTTTAAAACATAAATTCAACTTACTTCTAATGGTTCTGGTTATATTCAGACAACGAATCAGTTGATATTAAGAAATGGAACATTAACAGCGTATGAATCATTTTTCAGCAATACAATAAATTTAAACGCACATGTTAGTAATTTAAATTTTTATATAACCGTATCAGGTAGTTTAATACTGAGTGGCCGATTCTGTTGATAACTTTTGTGTTGAAGTAGTTAATTATATTAATATCGATTCAGTTGGACTTGATACAATCTATTATCGCGGAACATTAAATCAGTGTAATAACTGGCCTGGACGATTATTTTCGCTTTAAATTATCAAGACGTAACCAGTGAAAACTGCAGAACTTTTAAAATGTTTTTTCATGTTGAAAAATGCAGATTTTGTCAAAACTGAACAAGCAGTATGTACAAAAGAGAATGGATATGTTCGCTTATCTTTAGACAAAACCATTATAATGTGTATTTCGAAATTTTTAGTTGATTTTCAGTTTTCGGAGAAATCTCTGTAATTTCTCAACGTGAAAATTCGAAAAACATTAAAATGATAGAATAGAAATACACATTAGTCGACTCATTTTTTGGTCTTGATTCCTAATATGATATTTTTATTGCTCAAAAGTTGAGTTCTGACGGAGAAAATTGAGAATTACGAGCAGAATTCCGACTTTTTCGCGTCTGATAAATCCGGATTTGTTACTTATTGTTAGGTGCAGACAACGCAATCCTTCGTTAATCCGGCACAATTGCTTGAACACACCTTTATATGTTAGTGGATAAGACTGTAAACAAGATCTTTCATTTTTCTTTCAATTCCGCAGATGCAAATAGAGTCACGTTGTTTTTGTTCTTATCTCATGTTATCATCTAGGTTATTTTGTGTTCTTTCGCGCTAATTGCGTAAGATCGTGCGTTCTATGTGTTTAGTTGCAACTCTTTTTTTTCTGACTATATATCAACAGCTATGTTCTTTCTGCTCTATCTTCTACCATTGCTAGCTTCAGGACAATAGCTCCGCTGTGATTTCGAATCCGCCTGTCTCGACTTTCAATTGGATAAGAATTGGGGCAACTGACACGAACCGTGGCTACCGTCCCAGGTAAGAACGGATCCGATTGGTCCCCTCTGTCGATTATTCTTCCACCCGGGGAAAAGTTTGTAATCTTGATCATCGCCAATATTTCGGCTGTTCCACTGGTCTTCGACGATTTCTCAGTTAATTTTTGCTCGGGTTCTCAGCCTGATCCACCGCCACGCACACTGTATACGTGTGATTTTGAACAACCGTGCACGGACGGGATTTGGTCATTGCCGAATTATCCATATATGTGGCGACGGGATCAGGCTGGTGTGGCTAATTCCATCGATGCTCAAGCTCCAGCAGATGACTATACTTATGACGATTCAGTTGGACATTATTTTTGGTTAAACAATACCCAAATACTGCAAAAGGGTGCCGTTGGTTATTTTCACACACAACAATTTACATTCACCTTGGAACAAACGTTTTGTCTTAACTTTGAATACTTTATGTTCGGCCATGCGTCGAACAATAGTCAGTTGCGCGTTTGGGCGTGGACAGAAAATGATGGCTTAGTGAGAGGTTTGTGGCCGAGTAATAATTCAGGATCTTACGAGTAAGTCGATGATCTTTTATTCTTGACAGAATCAAAATGACTACGATGTATTTATATTCTTTGTTGCAGGTATGCAGCGAATAAATGGTAATGTCATTCGTAGTTTATGAAACGATTTGTCTGACTTTAGAGTCATTATCTGGATAAGTCGGGTCGCCATGGAGAGTTACTCAACTCTAATTTAAATTACAATTGCAGATTAGCGAAGAGTGCAGGAAAAGTGACCACTTTAAAAGCTTTCAGTCTTTTTTTGTACCTTCATCCAGATTTCGTCAGAGATATAGGGGCTGCTGGGTCTTTAAGGCAACCTTTAGATCCGGCCCGTATTTTCTCGAAGAGAAACTAATGAAAAAAGAATTCCAATTTGAGAATGTGATTTGTTTCGATGACCTCTGGCGACACGGAGAATAGAAAATTTTTATAGAAGTCTTCTAAGGTCCACCCGACAATTCACTGGCGACGTTTTTACGTTCGGTAGCTTTTTCTTTCCTGCACAAATTGGATTTTTAGCTAAAAATGCAAATCTAATTTTTGAAAGCAAGACTGGTTTTCAAACTTGAATTAAAAAAATCGTACACCTGTCCGATTTGCCTTGAAAATAACCCTTGCAATCATCAAGACAAGAAATGAGAGTTGTTTAATTTCAGGACCTGGGCCACGATAAATTTACCTGTTGGAACATACACTCTCCACTTCCGCATGGAGAGCAGTGATTATCTTGCCTCGACATTTGCCGTGGACCAACTCTCAATTGTTTCATGCTTGTATCCAGCGACATCCTTCGATTCCCACACATCGTTACTCACATTCTCGTGTTCATTCGATGAAGGCACAGCGTGCGGCATGCAAAATGGAGACAATGATTCTTCGCGACCGCCATCGAACAATTTCACTGTTCAGTCGCCGAACACTATCCCAGATCGAGATCTGTTGGGTCCTTCATTTGATCACACAACCAATTCGCCCAATGGCTCTTTTCTTTACTGGGCCACATCCTCGCCCTATATGCCATCGAGCCACGGGCGTATTCGAACTCTCATTGTGCAACAGAACACAGATATGTACGTTCGATTTGCATATTATGTGAAATCCACAGCACAGTCTCAGTTAAATTCGACCTCGCTACTGGTGAAGACGGGCGGCTGCTATGAAGCACAATTGTGGTTAACGGTCACAGACGACAGTCACGGATGGAAAATAGTGACAATACCTGTCTTGACATTTGCTTGTGGCGAGACATTCTTTATTGATGTCAGTCATCAGACACCGACAGCAGTGGCTGTGGCGTTGGACGATGTTCAAGTCGGTGAGTGCAAAAAGTTCGATCCGACAACCACACCCATATCGACCTCGATCACTTCTACACCCAGTACGTCGACCTCGATCACTTCTACAACCAATGCGTCGACCTCGATCACTTCTACAACCAGTACGTCGACCACGACGACTACGATTAGCAGCAGTCGGTCGGAGACGAGTGTTTCGAGCTCGACGGCAGTCACGACAACAACGCAGCTTCCAATAACGACAAATACGACGAAGCGTAGTGAGGCAGACAAACTGAAGGCAATAAATTTGATGTTTTTGCTGCTTTTTTTGTTGTCTTTTGCATCTGGACCATGACGGTTGCTTTATGTGAGATGTAATAAATTTATACCACTCGACATCCAGAGAGGGAGAGTTGTCAGATTTATTAAAATCTACCAATTATGGCCTAAAATTAACTTTCGATTAATTTTGCTCATTGTTGACTAATTATGGTCAGATACTGATAAAAACCCTAGATAGAGAGAATCCCTGGGCCACGGAAGTCCATGAAAAGTAGACTAATTATGGTGAAATATGACTTTGTTCAGACTAATTTTGATGACATTCCATACATAATGCTTTTGTGATTATATATCCGTTATGTAATACGCGTTAAAAATGACGTCTTGGTGATAACATGCTTTACAAAAGCACGAAACGGATTAGAACGTCAAAAAACGATATTTCTCGCTTCCAATAAAAAATCTACAGCAAGAAGTCTCTTAACTTCTAGTTTTCAACTGAATGCCAATATTGAGAGATTGTGGCTAATGAAATGAATTTTCAAAATAAAACGCAAACTGTCACCCCATCAGTGCCAGTAAAAAACGGCTGACGCATAAATAATCCTCAGGGTACAATTTGTGTGGAACAAGGCTTCGCCTAATGTATTACCGACATTTTTTAAATTCCTCCTATAATTCGAAGAAACTTTAATTACTGTGTTAGTGCCATTGGTTCACATCCGGAACCCTCTGACACATTGAGAAGCACTACATTTGAGTTTGCGACAAAAATACCAACTCATTGAATTTGCCGAGTTGAAGATTCAAGCTAACATTGCTACAGTGTTCAGCATAATCCATACGAATTTGAGCTCAACAGAAGGAAAAAGCGTGCTCTTGGGTGCTCTGATACTTTAGACTTAGCGCCGAAGCGAAGAAATCAAACTGTGTGCCATTGTATAGTCGATTTTAGACTACTCAATAAGTACATCCCGAATGAATATTTATTACCCCTGCTTGAACTAGTCAGCTGGTTTGGTCTACAAATACATATCGTCTAGCTATGCTTTGATATCCTGTATTGCACTTCGAAGAGTCAAATGACGATTGAATTCCAGTGATTTTCCTTCTACTCCTCGAAATACGCCTGTTTTCCAACGAGGAAAGACTGAATTTCCGACTTTGAAACTTCATAGAACTCCGACCATTGCCAGCGCGACTCCATGGGAACTTCGATCCATGTGGAACAATCAGGCGATAAGATCTTGCAAGATTGTCGTAATTTCATACAAGTTCTTACTGTCTGATCTAGCAAAATCAGACGCAAAGTCGTCGCCTCTGCTAATCTTACACAAATCGTTCTATAAGATTCTTGCAGGACCTTACCTCTTAATCTTGTATATTCAAACAAGATCATATATTAAGAGGCACTTTCTGAAGGAATCGCCCTAGAGAACGTACTTGTGCCCAAGTACTTGGAACAAGTACTCCGCTTGCGTAATGAAGCCGGTACTTGTCTTTTTTCCAGAAATAAATTTGTCTAGCGGATCTGTCCTAATCTGTCTTATCCAAGCACTGCTGATTTTAACCCTATTTTTAGTTAAAAAAAGAGTGTTTATAAGTAGTAAGTAAGCAAAATTGACATCTAAGACAAAAAGAGATTATACATAAGGCACTTACTTCTGAAAGTGGTGTGAAGATCACTTTTATATTCGAACCTTTTGCAATTTTGCATCTGCGTTTTAACTTGTCTAAAGCAGAATTAAAGCATTATGTTCCCGAAGAGAAAACGGGGTAAATCCGATAGCACCCAAAACGAGAAAGTGTCGGCTTCGAAAAGTGAGTGAAGTGCAAGCTGTTGAAGACTGCATTACTACAGCTAAAAGATTGAAAAATAAAAAGTGCTGTAAGTTTGAATTGCTGGCGACTTAATATCTCCGATAGTTTTAGTGATGTAACTTTTTCTACTTCGTACAATATTGGAATAGATACTCTGAAAAATCGGTTTTTTGTGCAGTATTTGGTTAACAATGTGTCCGTAACATGCATCTACCTATTTTTCATGGTGTATAAAATAGAAAATTGAAGCCTTTAAAAATGAGATCCAAAGAATGAGTTCTTAACCATTTCTTGTTTATAAAATATTTCCATAGTGCAATGTTAAAAGTGCATTAAAGTGAAAAAGACAAATTGTATGGGCATTTTCAAGTAAAGCTACGTACAGGACAGTATCAGCTCTGCATAGCCATATGCATTAGACATAATATCCAGTACCATTTACCATTGTCTCGGTGAATAAAACCATTGTTGCAAAGGTTTGTTTAACAAAAGCTTTCATAACGCATTAAATTGACATATGTCCTGGAATATTTCTGTATTATCAGATAGCCGTTGTGCTAAACATTACGTTGAACAACAATTTCTTTCTTCAACGTATCGTTTTCGTCACCGGATGATGCAAGAATGGCATTTCTTCGGTATGAGAGCGGTTTCAGCTTCTCCTACCATACATATTCTAGGAGAAGCTGAAACCACTAGAAACTTGCCCTTTTTGTGTTGTATGTCGTTCTTGAAAATGTAGTTTTTGTCAATATTTCTTCATTTTGATACTTTATATAATCTTCTTAATCAAGAAGTATATTATAATCATTATCGGTACATTTCTGTATACAATTAATGTAGTACAATTTATGATGAATATCAACTGCAAAATACAACAAAATATTTCCAGTTAATGAACTCGATTGAAGAAATTGTACACATAGTATTGAACTGACTAAATCTCTATTCTTGACTAGATCGAGAACTGTGCTATTTTATACAAATATACTTCAGAAATCGCCCAGTGTGGAATAAGAAACAGTCACGTAAAACCTACGTGCTAGGATCGTGAAAGGTTTCAAACCGTATTTGAATGATCTGAAGACTAATTGCATACGAAGAGTTTCCTGGAGCTTCTTTAGATTTTTTTACAAGTGTTATAGATCAAAGTTCTGTGCGTTGTACAGGATAGAAAAACCTAACTTTTTCCAGCTGCTAAGATTAAACAAAACATGAAATTTTAAACATTTATCTTGCGAGAAAATGGTAACTAGTGCTTCAAAATATCCTTTTTTGTGTTTTTATGAACTAGATTAATGACGGACTCTAGTGAATGTACTCAAATGTGAGCACTCAAAAAGTACTCTGCAAAAAGAACCGGACGAGTACTCATACGTACTCATACATTTTTTTACTCACTGAGTACTCATGAGTGAGTAACGGGTACTGTTGGTACGACTTTGAGTACTCATATTGGGGTATTGTTGAGTACTCATACAACTTTCGAGAAAATACTCATGAGTATTATTCATCTGATATTTTCATATAGAGGAGTGATCTCAGGTAGCCAGAGTAGGACTACAAGTCTATCTCTGACTATATACAGAGAGACTAGTGAGAAAATAATAATNGTTTTATTTTGTTAAACTGAAACCGTATAAAGAATGTAGAATTTAGTGAGAAAATAATAATATAAATATTCTGTGTTTCTTCACTAAATTCTACATTCTTTATACGGTTTCAGTTTAACAAAATAAAACGGTGAATGAATATTTCCTGAGTACTCACATAAGTAACTGAGTACTACAATACAAGATGAAAATTTGCTTAGTATAGGATATAATACACATTGAACTTCATCTAGCTTTTTCTTTACCCCCGAAATTCGCGAGTTCTACAATATCCGCAGGCAAGTCGCTTCATGCGCGTAAACTGAAAATTTAAAGTTGAGGTATGGTGGAAGACTTCTGAAACTACAGCTATTACCACTAACTAAGCAGTATTGATTCAAAATGCACATACCGCTAACACCCGACACTGCTGTAGTTCCAACATTTGAATTTCGAACGAACTTCAACACCTGACCATTGTCAGGGCCCGAACTGTACATTGTTCCATTAGTGTCGATTATTATGTCGAGAGGATACGGTTTTGTGGCAAATCCGTTACCGATTCCGCCCGCAAGCGTGACACCATTCGATGCCCATATGGCTGAAGAACAGACGGTAGCTTGTGCCAAAATTTTCAGAATGAAAATGCTACATGAAAAGCACTAATAAAAAGAAATAGTATTAGATAAAGAGCAATCTTATAAGAATAGTATTCCATATAAGAATCTGATAAGAATAACGTACGAGTTTTGTTGACTCTTACCAATTTCTTATGAATCCTTGTGAGATTCTTATAAGATTCAGCAGAAATCTCGTCACTTTTATGGAAGATCTTATATAAGAATTGAGTAAGATTCTTACATGCTTCTTACAAGTTTCGTATTGGATTCTTATATAAGAACCGATGACTAGGGTGAACAAATTTTATCGCTCATATTAATTGATGTGATTCAAGATTAATACGTTGACGATCAAATACTCGAAGCCGTGGCTGCAAAGCATTTTCTGTAGCAGCGTTCTTTCCATTAATATGTAACAATGTATCTGTAGAAGTCGCTATTTGTAATGTGACTGTTTGTCGCAATGATGAAGCTGTATATATCTCAGATACCATTAACTCCGTTATTTCTTGCTCTTGCTCTGACTCGTTGTCCAACAATTTTCCAGTTAATTTGTTATTACAACTAGTATAATCCTGCTCTTCCTCCGCAACTGTTTTCGCCCCTGAATCTAATCTAAATTCTGTTGGATTGATTATAACTTGAACGTAATGATGAATGAAAGCAAACTGGAATAAGTAAATAGATTCATGGCATGTCGTACCTCACTTGGTTCTAAGCCAAAATTAACTGAACCCCGCGTACTAGCAAGCGTTCTACTATATGCAGCCTTGATTCTCCGAAAGCAGAAAACATGAGGCAGTGGTACAGAATAAGGATGATGAAAAAAAGAATGCTAAATTTCCGACTATGAATGCAGCCTTTTTATAGGCACAAACTGCATAATTCAGTAATAAGTACGATGCTCTCTAGAAAGGGAGGTTTTTGTATTACAGTTTACAGTTTTTATAAGGAAAAATACCTTATTTGCTCAACTGTGAATCAGGATTATACGGCAAAAATGCTTTTCTACACATATGCCATATCAGGAGTAAGCAGTACGGCAGCGATGTTCAATTTGGTGCTTCTTTCGTCAACAGTATCGTCCGACGATTTTTCGTCGAACTGATCAGCGCATGCAGAAGCGTTATTCAAAGCGAAGGACTCTATGAATGTCCACATTTACCTTGTAATTTGAAATTTTCTACGATTTCAGGGGTCATTCGAAAAGAAATTAAAGTATTTTGAAATATAATCGCGTTTGCTCTTTATCAGTTTATAGTCTTTCCTCGTTTCCTTTTTAGCGTGAGGGTAAAGGGTGGTGATAGTTCATCTGCGTGTGCACTGCTTGTGATGCCAAATGTATTAGAAAGAGTCGAATAGAATCGACAACTGTTGTGTACAGCAACCAAAGGACAACATTTCATCACGTGTATACTTTCATCATAACACATTCGTGAGGCAAAGTTTTAGAGTGCGTTTTCTCTTTTGTTTCTTTCTTTAATGAAATCTTACTTCACACGGTAGTGAAAACAAATTTCTTCTCAGCATTCTCTCGTTTACATCACAAACAATGCTACGCGCAAAGTACTCCTAGAGCAAGGTTGACACCCTTCGGTTTTTTGTTCATTATAAGTAAACAGAATTTATGATTTCTTACTCAATCACGCGTCATTGTCAAAATAAATTTCTTTCCAAGTTTTTTATTTTTTGCATGTGTCACTCAGTCAAAGTCGCTTATTCTCTAAAAACACACCAGTTGTGAAGAAAAAGACCAGACATTTCAATCGACAGTTTTTACTCGGTCAAACTTGTAATTCGATCAACTTTCATCTAGATGGAACGCGAGCGCATAAGGCCCCAGTTTTCCTTTGAAAAAATTTCTTTATAGCAAGAATGGAACATTATGTTAGATAGAATGGCCAACATAACTTTTGCGAAGAGCGACGACAGCATCTCTGCCCACTATGCTCTCTGAAGGGGACTACAAGAAATGTGAGCGCCCATTTTCAAAATCTAACGATTTTTGACCGCGTGTATGTTTACATTTGCTTTCCTTGCAACGGTTGATTACACGTTCGTTTTTTTTGCGTCATTCATTCATCTCTGCCTTGTTCATTTCGTCGCTTCGCTTTATCGTTGTTCTTAAATGACACTTGTTACCGACTCGCCAATCTTTCTAAACCACGCCTACATAAATGACTTGTCGCAATGAGATGAGAATATGACGGACAGAAGAACTATGAGGAATGTGATGCCGTTTTGAGGAATTTCTACATGATTTTCAAATCTTAATCATACTGCATTAGAAACAGCTTGTCAAGATGTCAAGAGGTCCCTGCCATAAGAATTTCGCGTGGACACACCATAAGACTACTGAGTTCGAGGTTAACAATTTTTCATATGGAAGTGTGGATCTCAAACAGACTCGATATCGGCTAATTATAAAATGATGAATGAATGAAAGTATATAGATTTCATTCTTTTACCGTTGGATAGAGCTCAAAATCTTGCGCTTTCCGAATTCCATTGTGAAGCTGAGCATCCAGCAGAGCTAACTACGGAAAAATATTGACTCTAGCACCTCTAGAAAAACCTGTGATAGGCTTGGAAAATTACGTTCCGTTTTTCAGCCATGGACATTGCGTAAGTTTTTGTGAATAGATCTTCTGTTTTAAAAATGTTTTAAGACCATTTTCTAATTCAGTTTTCAATGCTGAATCATGAAAAGAAAGTTAGAACATTCCATCTTGTAACATAATTTAAAAAACGAATTCCAAAAAGATCCAAAAATTTGGGTTCTTGACCTATTTCGAGTTTTTGGACTGGAAACAAGTGTCAAAAAAATCGAGGAACACATATTCGTGATCAACGCTATCTCATCTATCGAATGGTGTATAAAAAAGCGAAAATAAATTTCACTGCAAGTTTGCTGCCGTGTATCTTACTCTAGATAAATCTATTATTCTACATAAAATAACCTAATGCGTTCACAACAGTTTTTCAACGGTGATTTGCTACGTGTATTGGCAATCCATTGTGCCGATGACTATTACTTTTTTTTAATTAACAATATCTGTTTGAGTCTTGCATTCATGATCACTAACATGCACTAAACGGGCAAAAGGAAAACAATGGAACCATTTTGTGGCTATTCCTAATTGTCTATGTTGCGTTTCTTCAGATAGCCAAGTACAATGCTTTGCAAGTTTTTTTTTCTTGACTATCTGTGATGCTTATTTCAGGTGAGTAATAAATATAGATTAAACTAAAGAGAAAGAGTCCATCACATCATTCAACTGTTTACACAAATATACGACATAAAATTTAATATGTAAAATAGAAATACTCACACTCAAGTGCTTTTGAAGAGATAAAAGTGGAAAAGAAATGGAAGGGTAAAACAAGAATAAACAAGAAAAAGACGTAAACATCCAAAATTGCATATTTTTCAAACCATCAAACTTTTCGATGTTTCAAACTTTTGATGTATTAGTCATACAGAAATAAAGTTCGGATAACTTAGAAGGATCAGGACTCTGTCTCTTGTTAGAGGAATAGATAAGGTAAAGTAAAAAAGTTATTGAGAGTTACAGTTTGCCAGTTAAAATAATCGTATTTTACGCTGAAGCGGGTAACGCGGACTGTCCAACAGAAACTGCTTCGCTGTTTCAACTTCCACAGAAGCACAAAACTTATCAACGGTTAGATTCTTACTGTATAAGTTGTAGTTTAACTGGGAAACATTTACACACATTTGAATTAAAAATATATTGGAATGTCGCTCAGAAATTTTTAAATATCTGCCATTTGTAATGAGAACAAGCGAATGAATTTACTTCTTCAGGAAAACGTTCACATGTTAAACTTTGATGAATTTCCACCAGCAATGTTTTCCATTGCTTCAATGACTAATAGAAATTTTTCTTAGCTTGCACGATATAAAAGTTGTCGACTTGTTATTTGAGAACGTAGTATCATGCTAATTATTGGTTGCTTAACATTTTTTCAATGAGAAACGATGTTAAACCGAGTTTTGTTTTTAAAAATAGAATTATTATTTTCTGTAATGAAAAGAGATGTTCAAACGGCGGCATCCATCCTAAAATGTGTTCCTTGCAACTGTGATAAATAGTATTGATCATATTTAGATATATTGCAAATCATCCTGTAGTTCTAGATATGAGAGTATAGTAGCTTAGAAAATAAATCTTTCAAACAGGTACAGCTCCGAAGTCAATACAAAAAGAAAACTGTACGTATTTATTTCAAATAACTATATTTATTGAGATAAAAATTAGATGATGAGTTTGTCTACCAAAATAGTTCTGTTGGATGTTCAATTATTGGTTCATACGTTTCTTGTTCATCTTTTTTCCGATCTGTATCTTTATAAAAATACATTCCAATAAGAATAATTGGTAAAGCGCCGATACTAAATCCAATATCCCATTTATTAAAATTTCCAGCTTGTGCCCATGCATTAATTTTTGGAAAAATAAACCAAAATGATGTTGCTAATATGGGTGTTAACGATGTTAATATTGATAACCAATTAGCAGATATATGATCTGTTAAAAATGTTCCAGTTATATATGTACCAATATAAGAAAATATAAATAATAAACCAGTTCCCGATGATTTTGGACAACGTGATGATGTTGGTGATGGTGGCATTGTATTAAAAAAACATCTAAAACCACCTGAAAATGATTCCCAAAATTTATCAATTGTTAATGATGTACCAAAACCAGGTATTAAATCTAATCCAAAACATAAAGCAATTGCAATAAATTGAAATAAACTTTCAACAGCTTGAAAATAGATAACAGAATATCTTGTTGTTACATTTCGACCTTGTTGTTTTAATTGTTTCATTTCTTGAGTATATTTAACTTGTAATACTTCTTGAAATATATTCATTAGAGCAGCAGGTATTGTACCAATAATAAATATAAATGGCCAATACCAACCATGTTTTAATTCTGTTGTTGATGTACCATCATGTATACGTTTAAATGTTGGTACTAAACTAAAAATAATACCACTAAATACAATACATGCTGATAATATATGATACCAACGATAATATTTATTTTTTAATAATATTTTAGAAAATATAAATGTAAATGGTATCATTGATTGTATTAAAATAGCTGTTAATGATGGTGGTACACGAGATGCATGAGAACTAAATACAATTAAAAAACCATTTAATGCGTCACATATACCAACTAAAAACATATATGGAATCCATTTTGGATTTAACATTTCTTTGGTAATTTGTTTTTTATAATATAGAACACATGCAACGGGCCAAAAAAATAAATTAAATGAAAATGAACAAAAAAATAGAACAAAGTAAACACCAGTTAAACCTTGAAAACTACCTAAAAATAATGTTAAACCAATTGATTGACCAGTTGATGCTAGAACATTTAATACTGATAATACAATAGCAACTAATGTAAAACTAAATAACCAACGATGACCAATTGTAAAACCCGGATGTTTTTGTGGCGGCTCCCTTGGAGAAAATGTGGGTATTACTTCATGTAATACCCAAATCGGCCTTTTCTCCTGATTTAATGATGAATACATGATGGTAGCCCTAGAGAACAGGAAATGAAAACATTTGCATTGGGCATTTTATATATGTACTTTTGCACCATAGGCAATGAATAAGGTTTTTTCTTGCTAGGTGTAATCGTCAATAGAAGAAATAGATAAGAAAAGAACTTCGTAAATGATGGTGAAAATAGAAATAACCTTGAAAAAAAAGAATAAAACATCCGTAAAAAGTAGGGCATAGGTTTAAACAGAAACGCAAAAGAAAACATTACTGTTATTTTATAAAAATAAATTCAAGTAGGAGATATTACAGATTTAGTTTTCTGATATCTT
This sequence comes from Didymodactylos carnosus, assembly GCA_905250885.1. Taxonomy (NCBI): domain Eukaryota; kingdom Metazoa; phylum Rotifera; class Eurotatoria; order Philodinida; family Philodinidae; genus Didymodactylos; species Didymodactylos carnosus. The sequence continues at coordinate 846 of CAJNOQ010004499.1, read as the reverse complement.
GGTTATTTTTGACAAATAGTCATGAGTTCACAGTAGCACAAGTAGAAACAAGCAATTAAACAAGCTAAAAACAAGGTCTAAACAGCTAATACAGAAATGACTAAAAGATCAGTAACATATTCTGCCGAGTACCCATAAAGATATCAATGTGACCGGCAGCCTTTGTTTTACGATTATGACAGAAAACGCAGAGCATCCAGCTCATAGTGTCGGTCACGGAGCCTTGATGTCATTACTGGTTGATATCATACAAATGATGGTATTACTGATATAATAAAATGTCCGTTAATTAACCCTTTAAGTACGGGATTATTTTCTCAAAAATAATTCCTCAACAGTAGCGACTCCCCTGTAACTCAAGAACCGTAGTAGTTAGGAGCTTCTAATTTTGTGTCCATAGCTCTTATCCAATGCTGATCATCCACCATTTTGTGGCTCTTTTACTGGATAGTTCACAGGATATAAACGTTTTATGTCTTTTCCGCAAAAAATATTAATGGCTCCTAACCTGAGAGAGATGAAAACTTTTCTTTCTACAAAAATGCAGCCATGACTCTGCTTTATCGACAATATGCATTTCGTGAGCTGACTGTTAGGAGTTGGTAAAATACAGCTATTTTACCGGCGTGGGTGTTGTTGTTTTTTTGAAAATTCGAGGTTCTTTGTGAAAGAAATTCACAGTTCCGTCCAGAAGCATCATTTTGACTTCAAATTCACACCAAAGACGCTACAGTGCCTGTAGACTATCTAGCCAAAGTATGAAGGTTAACTGTTGTGAACGCATTAGGTTATTTTATGTAGAATAATAGATTTATCTAGAGTAAGATACACGGCAGCAAACTTGCA
>CAJNOQ010004498.1:0-17369 GCA_905250885.1 Didymodactylos carnosus | reverse complement strand
CCATCGGTTGAGCAGCTGACCTACCAATAGTTCCTAAACATTTCCTCTCCTCTGCTCGCCTTTTCTCCGCTCGCTCTTTGTACTTCTGGAGTATCTTATTCAGATGTTGGTCAACAGGTTTCTGATGTGTGTGCTTGTTGATTAACCGCCTCCATAGATCTTTGTTCTTTGCGCTTCTTCTCCAGTTGGAAATCCCTAGTTTCTCCAGACCATCCAAGACCTTCTCGTACCACCGTTTTTTCACTCCATACTGAGGCCGTTGAGTATCCGCAAAGTACGAAAATCCGCAATCGTTGTTGTACAGAGCTCGCTATCTATCTGAAATGCAAGGGTCGAAATCTATCAACCCTCGAACGCTTATATCGAGGGACCGAAGTCACATTTTTCGAGGGATCGAGCCCTCTGCGAGGGCCCGTTTTCGAGTACTCGCAAAACCCAACAAAAAAAAATAATCATCTATTCATGTAAAACGAGAGAGATTTCAGATGTGCAAGTGGCAGAAACACATACAATCTTCTATCTTGCATCTCTCTACAACATTTCCTTTATTACTGAGGTTAAACAAGAATATGGTCGGTTTCACTGGACCCTCTGTAATCAATCTAACTTCCAAGCATGAATGAAATATCGAACTTTGACTTTAAGCTTACTATATCAATTATAACAGTAATTTCTTAAAGGTATTGAAACTGATTATTTTTTGCACCTAGTCTAATTGTTTATTAAGGATCATTTTAACTTTACTCATTTAGTACAGAATGTGATAAAGATCAAATTGAATGCAAAAGAAGTTGGAATCGATGGAGAATTATAGTGTTCAATAACGCGAAAGCTCAAGATCGGGCCTCTGTGTTTGATGTGTTAGTGAAATCATTCAGTCCTCTAAGGTAACTACTGATTTCGAATATTTGTATTGACGAAAATCGTCTTTCTTGAAAAAAGGTTTTTAAATCTCCATATGAATTATTTCACAATTCGTTACAATTTTTCAGATCAATCAACTAATATTCTATAAATATTGTTTTATTAGGGATCATCAAATCACTGCGACTGCAACATCGATGACGAAGCATTGTAAAAAGGTTTTATTTCAATCATAAACGACTAAAGTTACAAAATAATAAACTTCTAAGCATTCAGAAATAAAGGACATTTCACTCTTTGAAATTTGCAGTAAACAAAGATATTAGGCTTAATTCAAGAGATATCCGTTCCACGATAAGATATGAAGCTTTAAACAGCGTATAAAAGTATGAAGTCTACAAATTACAAGTGAACTATGTAAACTGTAATATAATCATCGAATTTTCGTTACCATTCTGCCATTGGCAATGAGTCTGTCAATTGATTGGCATTACTAACAAATGCGTGAAATAATATGGAGTAGGTACTCGACTATGGTGAGCAGAAAATACGTACTCAAGACCTCTCTGGTAATTCCTCTTGGTCGAAAACATCGTTTCCACAAGAAAGGATGAAAATGATGCGGGGTGGGTACTCGGCTATGGGAAGCCAGAAAATGAGTATGAGTGACCTGTCCGGCGATTCCTATTGGTCGAAAACATCATTTCCAAATGAATGGATGAAAATGATATGGAGTAGGTACTCGACTATCGGGAACCAGAAAATGGGTATGAACCACCTCTCCGGTGATTCCTATTGGTCCAAAATATCATTTCCACATGAATGGTTGAAAATGATATGGAGTAGGTACTCGACTATCGGGGGCCAGAACATAAGTATGAACCACCTCTCCGGTAATTCCTATTGGTCGAAAATATCGTTTCAGCATGAATGGATGAAACTGATATGGAGTAGGTATTCGACTATGGGGAGCCGGAAAATGCGTACTCAAGACCCCTCTGGTAATTCGTATTGGTCGTAAACATCATTTCCACATGAATGGACGAAACTGATATGGAGTAGGCACTGGACTATAGGAAGCCAGAAAATGCGTACTCAAGACCTCTCTGGTAATTCCTGTTGGTCGAAAACATCATTTCGACAAGAAAGGATGAAAATGATATTGAGTAGGTACTCGACTATGGTGAGCAGAAAATACGTACTCAAGACCTCTCTGGTAATTCCTATTGGTCGAAAACATCGTTTCCCCAAGAAAGGATGAAAGTGATGCGAGGTGGGTACTCGGCTGTGAGAAGCCAGAAAATGAGTATGAGTGACCTCTCAGGTGATTCCTATTGGTCGAAAACATCAGTTCCACAAGAAAGGATGAAAATGATGCGGGCGGGTGCTCGGCTGTGTGGAGCCAGAAAATGAGTATGAACGACGTCTCCGGTGATTCCTATTGGTCGGAAGCATCATTTCCACATGAATGGATGAAAATGATATGGAGTAGGGACTGAACTATCGGGAGCCAGAAAATGAGTGCAGAAGACCTGTGCGCTGATTTCTATTGGTCGAAAACATCATTTCCACAAGAAAGGATGAAAATGATGCGGGCGGGTATTCGACTATGGGGAGCCAGAAAATCCGTACTCAAGACCTCTCTCGTAATTCCTGTTGGTCCAAAACATCATTTGCACATGAATGGATGAAAATGATATGGAGTACGTACGCCACTGTCGGGAGCCGGAAAATGAATGAAAAATGGTCGAAAACGTCGTTTCCCCAAGAAAGGATGAAAATGATGCCGGGTGGGTACTCGGCTGTGGGAAGCCAGAAAATGCGTATGAGGGACCTCTCCGATGATTCCTATTGGTCGAAAACATCATTTCCACATGAATGGATGAAAATGATATGGAGTAGGTAGTGGACTACGGGGAAGCCAGAAAATGCGAACTAAAGACCTGTCTCGTAATTCCTATTGCTCGAAAACATCATTTCGACATGAATGGATGAAAAGAATATGGAGTAAGTATTCGACTATGGGGAGCCAGAAAATGCGTACTGATGACCTCGAAAACATCATTTCCACCAGAAAGGATGAAAATGATGCGGGGTGGGTACTCGGCTGTGGGAAGCCAGAAGATGAGCATGAGGGACCTCTACGGTGATTCGTGCCGGCCGAAAGAATCGTTTCCAGATGAAGGGATGAAAATGATATCAAGCAGGTACTCGACTATCGGGAGCCAGAAAATGCGTACTCAAGACCTCTCTGGCAATTCCGATTGGTCGGAAACATCATTTCCACATGAATGGATGGAAATGATATGGAGCAGGTACTCGACCATGGGAAGCAAGAAAATGCCTATGAGCGACCTCTCCCGTGATTCCTCTTGGTCGAAAAGATCGTTTCCACAGGAATGGTTGAAAATGATATGGAGCAGGGACTCGACTATGTAGAGCCAGAAAATGAGTATCGGCGACCTCCCCGACGATTCCTGTTGGTGGAAAACATCATTTCCACATGAACGGATGAAAAGGATATGGAGTAAGTATTCGACTATGGGGAGCCAGAAAATGCGTACTAATGACCTCTCTGGTAATTCATATTGGTCGAAGATATCATTTCCACATGAATGGATAGAAATGATATGGAGGAGGTACTCGACTATGGGGAGGCAGGAAATGAGTATGAGCGACCTCTGCGGTGATTCCTATTGGTCGAAAACATCGTTTCCACAAGAAAGGATGAAAATGATGTGGGGTGGGTACTCGTCTATGGGAAGCTAGAAAATGAGTATGAGCGACCTCTGCGGTCATTTCTTTTGATCCAAAACATCATTTCCACAAGAAAGGATGAAAATGATATGGCATAGGTATTCGACTATGGGGAGCCAGAAAATGCGTACTCAAGACCTCTCTGTTAATTCGTATTGGTCGGAAGCATCATTTCCATATGAATGGATGGAAATGATATGGAGTAGGTACTCGACTATGGGTGGCCAGAAAACAAAAATGAACGACCTCTGCGGTGATTCCTCTTGGTCGAAAGGATCATTTGTACAAGAAAGGATTAAAATGATGCGGATTAATCTTCTCGCTTCCCACAGGCGAGTACCCACCCCGCATCATTTTCATCCTTTCTGGTGGAAATGATCTCTTCGACCAAGAGGAATCACCGCAGAGGTCGCTCATACTCATTTTCTAACTTCCCACAGCCGAGTACCCACCCCGCATCATTTTCATCCTTTCTTGTGGAAACGAGGTTTTCCACCAACAGGAATTACCAGAGAGGCCTTGAGTACGCATTTTCTGGCTTCCTATAGTGCAGTACGTAATCCATATCATTATCATCCATTCATGTGGAAATTATCTTTTCGACCAAGAGAAATCACCGCAGAGGTCGTTCATACTCATTTTCAAGCTTCCCACAGCCGAATACCCACACGCCCCTCCTTTTCATCCTTTCTTGTGGAAACGATGTTTTCGACCAATACGCATTACCAGAGAGGCCTTGAGTACGCATTTTCTGGCTTCCTATAGTCGGGTACCTACTCCATATCATTATCATCCATTGATGTGGAAATGATGTTTTCGAGCAATGGGAACCAACGCAGAGGTCGCTCATACTCATTTCCTACCTCCCCATAGCCGAGTACCTACTCCATATCATTTTCATCCATTTATTGGGAAATGATGCTTTCGGCCAACAGGAATCACCGTAGACGTCGCTCATACTCATCTTCTGGCTTCCCACAGCCGAGTACCCACCCCGCATCATTTTCATCCTTCCTGGTGGAAATGATGTTTTCGACCAATAGGAATCACCGCAGAGGTCGCTCATACTCATTTTCTAACTTCCCACTGCCGAGTACCCACCCCGCATCATTTTCATTCTTTCTTGCGAAAACGATGTTTTCGACCAATAGGAATTACCAGAGAGGTGCTGAGTATGCATTTTCTGGCTTCCTATAATCTAGTACCTTCTTCCATATCATTTTCATGTATTCACGTGGAAATGATGTTTTCGACCAGTAGGAATTAGCAAAGAGGTCTCTCATGCTGATTTTCTTGCTTGCCACAGCCGAGTACCCACCTCGCATCATTTTCAGCCTTTCTTGTGGAAACGACGTTTTCGACCAATAGGAATTATGAGAGAGGTCTTGAGTAGGCATTTTCTGGCTTCCTATAGTCCAGTACCTACTCCATATCATTATCATCCATTCATGTGGAAATGATGTTTTCGACCAATAGGAATCATCGGAGGCGTCGCTCATACTCATTTTCTGGCTTCCCACGGCCGAGTACCCACCCCGCATCATTTTCATCCTTTCTGGTGGAAATGATGTTTTCGACCGATAGGAATCACCGCAGAGGTCGCTCATACTCATTTTCTAACTTCCCACTGCCGAGTACCCACCCCGCATCATTTTCATCCTTTCTTGCGAAAACGATGTTTTCGACCAACAGGAATTACCAGGGAGGACTTGGGTACGCAGTTTCTGGCTTCCTATAGTCCAGTACCCACTCCGTATCAGAGGAATTACCAAGAGGAATTACCAGAGATGTCTTGAGTACGTATTTTCTGCCCACCATAGTCGAGTACCTGCCCCATATCATTTTCATCCATTCATGTGGAAATGATGTTTTCGACCAATAGGAATTACCAGAGAGGTGCTGAGTATGCATTTTCTGGCTTCCTATACTCCAGTGCCTACTCCAAATCATTTTCATCCGTTCTTGTGGAAACGATCTTTTCGACCCGTAGGAATTACCAGAGAGGTCGCTCATACTCGTTTTCTTGCTTGCCACAGCCGAGTACCCACCTCGCATCACTTTCATCCTTTCTTTGGGAAATGATGTTTTCGACCAATAGGAATTACCAGGGAGGTGCTGAGTATGCATTTTCTGGCTTCCTATAGTCCAGTACCTACTCCATATCATTTTCATCTATTCACGTGGTAATGATGTTTTCGACCAGTAGGAATTACCAGAGAGGTCTCTCATACTGATTTTCTTGCTTGCCACAGCCGAGTACCCACCTCGCATCATTTTCATCCTTTCTTGTGGAAACGATGTTTTCGACCAATAGGAATTATGAGAGAGGTCTTGAGTAGGCATTTTCTGGCTTCCTATAGTCCAGTACCTACTCCATATCATTTTCATCTATTCACGTGGAAATGATGTTTCCGACCAATGGGCATTACCGGAGAGGTCGCTCATACTTATTTTCTGGATTCCCACAGCCGAGCACTCACCCCGCATCATTTTCATCCTTTCTTGTGGAAACGATGTTTTCGACCAATAGGAATTACCGTAAAGGTCGCTCATACGTACTTTCTGCTCCCCATAGTCGAGTACCTGCTCCATATCATTTTCATGTGGAAATGATGTTTTCCACCAATAGGAATTACCAGAGAGGTCTTGAGTACGCATTTTGTGGCTTCCTATAGTCCAGTACCTACTCCGTATCATTTTCATCCATTCACGTGTAAATGATCTTTTCGACCAATAGGAATCACCGGCGAGGTCGCTCATACTCATTTTCCGACTTCCCACAGCCGAATATTCACGCCGCATCATTTTCATCCTTTCTTGTGGAAACGGTGTTTTCGACCACGAGGAATTACCACAGAGGTCTTGAGTACGTATTTTCTGCCGTTCATGTGGAAGTGATCTTTTCGACCAAGATGAATCACCGGAGAGGTCGCTCATACTGATTTTCTGGCTTCCCACAGCGGAGTACCCACCCCGCATCATTTGCATCGTTTCTTGTGGAAACGATGTTTTGGACCAATAGGAATTACCAGAGAGGTCTTGAGTACGCATTTTCTGGCTTCGTATAGTCCAGTACCTACTGCATATCGTTTTCATAGGTTCACGAGGAAATGATGTTTTCGACCAGTAGGAATCCCCGGGGGGGGTGGTTTATACTCATTTTCTGGCTCGCCATAGTGGAGTACCTATTCCATATCGTTTTGATCCATTCATGTGGAAATGATGCTTTCGACCAATAGGAATTACCAGAGAGGTCTTGAGTACGCATTTTCTGGCTTCCTATAGTCCAGTACCTACTCCATATCATTTTGATCCATTCATGTTGAAATGATATTTTCGACCAATAGGTATCACCGGAGAGGTGGTTCATACTCATTTTCTGCCTCTCCATAGTCGAGTACCTGCTCTATATCATTTTCATCCATTCATGTGTAAATGATATTTTCGACCAATAGGAATCACCGGAGAGGCCGTGCATACTTATTTTCTGGCTCTCCATAGTCCAGTACCTACTCTATATCATTTTCACCGAGTCATGTGAAAATGATGCGTACAGTACAAACCACGATACAAATCGAAAGTATTCTTTGGTTATCCATTACTAGAACTGAAGATTGATGAAAATCGAGCGAAACATAGGCTTTTGATTCATAGAAAAATGTGCGTGTGTGGGAAATAGAAATGATATTGGTTGACGAGGCTGATATTGTGTTGAGCAGTTTGATCACGTTGAATGTAGAATGAAACATGTCGGAAATCGACAAGAACAATATGTTCGTCAACAATATGTTGCGGATTTATTTGTCGAATTTTGTTCATACATGTATTCTAGTACATTTAATAAATACTTTATAGATCAAAGTTCTCATTGAAAACTTCACAAATGACAGGGTAACAATATCCGATATTTTGGACACTCTAGTTTGCTCGGTTATTGTTTGAAAAAAAAACAGAAATGATACAAATCAAAAGTACGGATATTCTTTGGTTATCCATTACTAGAACTGAAGATTGATGAAAATCAACCGGAAGATAGGCTTTTAATTCATGGAAAAATGTACGTGTTTAGGAAATAGAAATGATATTGGTTAACGAGGCTGATATTGTGATGAGCAGTTTGATCATGTTGAATGTAAAATGAAACATGTCGGAAATTGACAAAAACAATATGTTCGACAACAATATGTTGCCGATTTATTTGTCGAATTTTGTTCATACATGTATTCTAGTACATTTAATAAATACTTTAAAGATCAAAGTTCTCATAGAAAACTTCACAAATGGCGGCGTATCAATATCCGATATTTCGGACATACTAGTTTACTCGGGTTTTGTTTCATCGGCCTTAAAGATCAAAGTTGTGATAGAAAACTTCACAAATGGCGGGCTATCAATATGCGCTATTATGGACGTGCTATTTTACAGGGGTACGGTTTGATTGGTTTAGCAATAACGGATCTGATTGACACCCTGGTATTTTCAACTAAGTAGCTGATGTGTCTTAATCAGCACTGCTTGCGTGGATATGCATGTCTTCGGTCGGGATCGAATTTCAGTGTGTATCGGATAAGGTCGGGTATTGTTTCGTTGGCCTATTAATACCCGAACATTGTGATATGTTTGTTATTGAGCTTTACCCATTGAATAAAGCTGCCGACTATTTTCAACTGAATAGTTGGATTTCACGTGCACAATGTCTGAAACGGTGACCGATGTACTAGGGTATTGGTTGGGAGTCCTACTAAAAGCTTGCGAATGTCCTGGAAGTTGAAACAATATTGGTTACTGAGACAGATGATCTTCATGCTGCTTGCCCTGTATCTGGATGTTTTCAGTCGGCAGTGTATCGAAGAAACTTGGATTTTGTTTCGTTGGCCTGTTAATACCCGATCGTTGGGAGATGTTTGCACTTGACGACTTTTTTGGTTGAAAGCATTTTATCGAGGTTTGTTATATGTTTCAGATATGAATCTTGAATTCTTGATTGAAGTATTTTCTGGAGTGTGGGATGTATTTGATTTGGTGGAGCGTCTGGATTCTGAGCTGGCAAGGTTGCGGGGATTGCTTGAACATCAGCAACATGAATTGGATCACCAGATGCAACACCTGGTGTTGCAACAACGGTTACAGCGTGAACTGGAGGAGGAGCTGAAACAACAACAGCGTCGAAAGCGACGACGATCAGGAGAACTGGCACGAGAAAGGTAAGGAAATTTGACCTCGACGTGTGCCTCCGTTGCCAATAATTTCTAAGCTATTATAGAAGTCGCCAAAATCCAGACCGGGGATGGTTTCAAGGTAATGGTTGGTCACCAAGAAAGCGGTGGAGGGGTAATGTAGAAATGGAAGAAGTAGAAGTAAAACAAGAAGGAAAAAGCGATAAATGGTAACTAATTCCCGCATTATACATTGCTTATATGTTAATAGCATGGGCGTTTTTTATCTTAGTCCAGACATCTATTATTTTGGATGTTTTAGGATGTTTTGTAATTGTAATGGTAATGGTAGTGGTTATGGTGGTGTTTATCGTAGTGCTTGTGGTTATGGCAGTGGCAGTGGTAGTGGTAGGGGTAATGGTGATAGTAGTGGTTATGATAGTGCTTATGGTTGTGGCAGTCGTAGTGGTAGTGGTGATAGTAGTGGTTATGACTATGGTATTGTTAATGGTAAAGGAAAAACTGATAAATGGTAAATAATTTCTGCATTATTCATTGCCTATATGTTAATACTAAGAGCGTTTCTTAACTTAGTCAAGACATCTACTATTTTGGATTTAGGACGTTTTCCAATGGTAACGGTAGTGGTAGTGATCATGGTAATGGTAGTAGTTATAATAATGGTGTTGGTTATACTAATGGTATTGGTAATGGTTTTGATGATGACGAACCGGAAGAAAATATTTTTGATGTACGCGGGTTTATTTAGCTAATTTAGCTACTCGTTTTCTTTCAAAATATGCCTGTGATATTTTTCTTAGTTATTGTTGTTGCAATTGCTTTTTTTAATAAAGTGAACCGAAACTCAAGAGGACATCATCTCACTATCTGTATTGCTTTTCAAAAATTTTAATGATCAAAGTTCTCATAGAAAACATCACAAACCGCGGCCAATCAAGATCTGATATTTGTTGCCTAAAAATTACTAGAACTGAAGATTCAGCAAAATCAACCAAAACATGGGCTGTTAACATATATACAAAGCTGCCCACTACTTTAAACTGAATGGTCGGATTTCATCAGTACAATGTCTGAAACGGTGACCAATCTACTGGGATATTGGTTGAGAGTCCTATTAAAAGCTTGCCACTGTCTAGTGCGCAGTGTATCGAAGAATGTCGGGTATTGCTTCATTGACCTATTAATAGCCAAGCATTGTGATAGGTTTGTTATTGGTCCTCAGTAGCACTTGAATGCTCATTAAGAAAGGCTGCCGATCATTTTTAACTGAATAGTTGGATTTCACCTGCACAATGTCTGAAACGGTGACCGATGTGCTCGGGGGAAATTGAAACCATATTGGTTAACGAGACAGATGTTGTATGAGCGGCTATGTGTATACCAACATGTCTTCACTCGGCAGTGTATGGAAGATAGTTCGGTTTTGTTTCGTTGACCTATTAATAGCCGAGCATTGTGATATGTCGATTATTGGTCCTCAGTAGCACTTGAATGCTCATTAAGAAAGGCTGCCGATCATTTTTAACTGAATAGTTGGATTTCACCTGCACAGTGTCTGAAACGGTGAGCGATCTACTGGGATATTGGTTGAGAGTCCTATTAAAAGCTTGTCAGTGTCTAGTGCGCAGTGTATCGAAGAATGTCGGGTATTGCTTCATTGACCTATTAATAGCCGAGCATTGTGATAGGTTTGTTATTGGTCCTCAGTAGCACTTGAATGCTCATTAAGTGGACTTTTCCATGACTTCCAGTGGACTTTTAGACCACACATAAGCTGTAAATATAGATAGAGTTTTTGTATCCCAATGAGCACTTTGAATTTCGTCTGGCTCTTTTGATCCAAAATTTTCAGCGAAATCAACTTGTATAACAACTTTTTCATCTGTTACTTCTGACTTTAACTGTTCGAAATATTTACTTTGTTCACACTTAATATAGATATGAAATCGAAAATATTTAACTTTGAATTTCAACAATTCAACAGCTTCATCATCCTTCAAATTCCTTTTTTTCTGCACGCCCGTTTATATTGATCCATTGCCACCATTTAATTCTAGTTGCTCCACTTACAACATTATCAATAACTTTCTCTTGAAAATTACTTTCACATAATGTACAAAAAGATGTTGCAAGACAAGAACCGAAAAATCCACTAGAATTTATTAAAGTAGTGCAAAAAGAAGAATGTTTGGATCAAGCTTATGCTATAAATGATGTTTATACTAACAACAATCAAATATCGGCGGCAACATCCACCATTACATCAACACAAATTTATCCACAACATCAACAAATGTTTCCGCACCAGTATGGTCCAAGTTATTATCCACAAGCACAACAACAATATCTAGGGGTAAATACAAATTATTATAGTTATCAGCAAACACACCAACGACGATTACCGCCACTCCCAAGGTGTTATCAATGCAACAGGACGGGTCATTTTGCACGTGATTATTAGTCAAAAAATTTCTATTGGGAGCACATGATGGTACCGTCTCCCACCATATCCAACCATCAGCATCGATCTTTATTCCAACTCTAATCGACAACAGAAAAACTGGTGCCATGGTAGATACGGGAGCAACATCCTCATTTATTATAATGTCAAAAAATCGATCTTCACAATGGAAACCGATAACTACTGGGTTTCATCGCGAAGATCGATTTGTATGAAGTTGCGTCCAGCAGATAAAATCTAGGAAATTAAATTAAACTTGTACTGTACATGTCGGCAGAGGTTGTTTGTGTGCATGCGTCCGTAAGTTGATTTGATAGAAAGAGACAGAGTTCTCAAGTAACTGTCTCTTAATTTAGTTTGTTTTCTTTTTATTTTATTATATTTCAAAAACGACAGAGAATCTATAAAACCGGAAAAACATACATGTTATGCCCCGCACTACAATCGTGCCATAAGGGAGATGATCATAGTGAAGGTTATTGCGCAAGAATATGCAAGGTTATTGCGTAAAGCCTACCCAAGGTTATCGCGCAATATTTCGTATATAAATAGATCAATTTTATTGTTAAGAGAGAGATCTTTTTGATTTGTAAATAAAAGTTAGGTGAGAAAGATCTTAGTTTACCCGGGAACCTAACATTGGTGCACTAGCCGGGGTTAACACAAGTAAGTGATATAACTGTATGGTAGTAACAAGAGCACAGCAACAATTACTTGACGATCAGACCGGCAACTATATTTGGAACAACTGCATCCGCAATATCGAAATCGAACCTACAACGCAAACTCAAGCGACCGAAGTATTTATTCTTCGTCGACCATTACCATTTGAAATGGCAGAGAAAGCACCGCGCATTAACAAACAATTGAATCAGTCACCAACATTCAGTGGAAAACTAACCGAAAATGTGACCAAGTGGCTGAAAGGTATTACGAACGAGTTCAATGTGGTGAAGTTCGACGATAGCCAAAAACTGGGGATTATTCAAACATATTTGGTTGATGATGCAAGAAAATGGTTCACCAATAACATGAGAACATTAGAGACATGGTCAGAATTCAATGAAGCAATTGAGAAAATATACACATCGACGATTGCAAAAGAAGTAGCTATTAGCCAAGTAGAGCAGCGTCGTCAAGGCTTAGATGAGACTGTCATGCACTATTACAACGACATGATGGAATTATTTGAGGCTATGGATCATCGAATGAGCGACTCATTAAAGGTCAGCTATTTAAAAACTGGACTGAAATTGTCATTTGAGAAGGAAGTGTGAAGGGAAAATCCGCAAACACCATCTGAGTTCATCAAAACGGCTCAAGAAGAAGAAAGCCTTGATTATTCCATGGCTGCATCAATGCACAACATTGAAATTAAAAACAATAAGACAAAAAGAATAACAGCCACGACAATGACAAATTCACCATCAATACACAAAACTATCGTTATACGTCCTATCCGCAGCGTCAATTTCAAAACGACGGCGAAAATTATTACGCAAGGACGACATCATCGATCAAACAACATCGACCATATCAATATCAACAAGTATGCTTCAGATGCAACAAGAGTGGTCATTTTGCTCGTGACTGTTGGAATTCAAAAAACTATTAATGGAGTCACATGGTGGTAGTATCTCCAAACAAAGTCAATATCCATCAGAATTACTCTTCATCAAAACAGTGGCTAACGGAAATAGCATTCGAGCGACGGTGGATACAGACGCTACAATATCATTAATCAAACTATCAACATTGAAACAAGTGAATTACCATCATCACATACGAGGAACAGTGGGAGATTTTACCTTGAGTGATGGCAAAACAACTGTGTGGCAATATGGTTCAGTAGACTTGTGTGTGAAAGTTAATGACATGAAAACCAAGGTCAAGGCAATGGTACTAAACTAGTTGGCTGCTGACTTCATTCTCGGGCTGGATTGGATCACATTCTACAACGTGCATATATTTCCAGGTAGAAAACAACTGAAAATCTATCATCGGCGACAACAAACGACGGTGGGGTTTGCGAAAGATGCAGAGATCGCTGTCAAACTGGTCCGACAATATGATATTTTACCTGGTGTGAACAAGAGATTGATAAAATGCTCAAAAGCGGGATAATAATACCATCACATCAATCTCCGGTCGTATTGTTAAAAAAGCGAAATGGCGAATTCCGATTTATTGTCGACTACCGAAAATTAAATGCTATCACACAAAAAGATTCATATCCTCAACCAACAAACGAGGAACTTTTACAAAGATTGGGCAGACATAAGCGGTTTACCAAATTGGATTCGAAGTCTGGATATTTCCAGATTCCAATTCAAGACTGTGACAAAAAAAAAAACAGCCTTTTGTACGCAAGATAGTCTCCATCAATTTGAGGTATTATCCATATTATCCAGGACTCATGAACGCTCCACCAACATTTCAACGTGTCATGAACAACATCATTGGCTACAAACGTTGGGATTTTGTGGTAGTATATCTGGATGGCATTATCATCTTCTCCAGTTCACTCGACGAACATCTGAAACACCTAAATGAGATTTTGTCACCATTGGACCGACATAGGTTTCAACTGAATCACAAAAAATGCACCCATCGTAACTGTTCAACAAGTGGAATTTTTGAGTCATGTAATTACATGTGACTCCATTCAACCATTGAGCGATCGATTTCAAGCCATACTGGATATGCCAGAACCACGAACATTATCACAAGCAAACCAGTTTATTGGCAAGCTTGGTTGGTACCGAAAATTCATTCCACGTTTCGCGGAAATCGCAGCTCCATTCACAAAGTGACAAACAAAACAAAAAAGATGAAGTATACGTTTTACTGGCATCAAGAACAACGTGAAGCATTCAATAATTTGAAGACAATTCTTAACACACCACCACTGTTGTTGAAATATCCACATCCAACAGCCGAATTCATCTTGGCAACGGACGCATCGGAATAAGCCATCGGATGTGCGTTGAAACAATTAATAGACGGAAGCACTCTTTATAATTATTACTTGAGTCGATTGTTATCTCCAGCAGAAAAGAAGTACGAAACAATTGAACGCGAAGCATTAGCAATATTATGGTGCATGAATAAATTGCAACAATACTTGGGAATCATCATGCAAAAATGACGGACATCTTGCTCTCAATGCCATCACTCGATCCATGACACGAAAAACTACCAGCGTGAACCAAAGTGACATATCTTCCGCATCTAGCACAACCCGAACGGGGTCAACTAAGCAACCACTAATGACCTTGGACTTTGGAATCGAGAGAATACGAGAAGAACAGAAGAAGGACACAAATGTTCAACAAATTGTAAAAAATATTCGACACGAACCATGACATATTATTGAAAACACTGTGTGATACAAACTGGTCTCTCGTCCTCGTGCAAGAACTAATATGAAATTAATCTATATTCATTCCATCATCGATGAGAACCGAAGTTTTGACAAGTTATCACGACCATCCAACAGCAGCTCATTTTGGCTCCAGACGAATATGGACGAAACTCAAGGATTGTTGTTATTGGCCACAGATGCGTGGAAAAGTTGAAAGTTATATTCGATCATGCGAAAAATGTGTCAAGTTTAACATCAAAAGAACAAAAACACCTGGAAAATTGAACCCAATTCCGCCACCAGAAGGACCGCTGGAATTAGTCGGCATGGATTTTTGGGGACCAATCAGACAAGGATCCGTCAATGAAAATAAATATGTATTGGTCATAACCGATTACTTGACAAAATTTGTCGTAGCGAAGGCGTTACCTAACAATACAGCACAAACAACTGCCCAAACATTTGTCGAAGAATTCATTTTCAACTTTGGTGTACCAAATCGGCTCATTATCGATCAAGGTGTCCACTTTAATAATGAATTAATGAAAAATGTGGCAGAATTGATAGGTTTCGACCACATTAAAGCAATACCGTACTATCCACAGACGAATGGTCAAGTCGAGCGATTCAATGCAACATTTCGACCGCAACTAGCAAAGTTACAAGACGAGAATTTGAACAATTGGGATGAATATTTACCAGCTGTTGTTTACGTATACAATACTGGACAACATGCTACAACCGGGTATTCACTATTTCAGTTGATGTTTGACCGAGAACCAACATTGCCACTAGCCCAAAAACAGCCAACATTCACACTGACAAAATCAAATCACTACTGGCCCAGAATGATGTGGTCATTAAAAATGTATTATCAAGCGGCACGACAAAACATTCAAATTCAGCGACAAGTAACAAAAGCACGATTCGACTTGAACCGCTCCGATCCAATCTATAAAGCAAATGACTCATTGTTATGGCGAAAACCTAGTCATATTTCAAAATTCGAAGAACGTTACTCGGGTACGCATAGTATCATTCAAGAACACCCCCCGAGCTACATCATACAAGATGGACAAACAGCGATTTAACGGAGGGTTCATACAGCTGATTTACAACCAGTGTTCGAAAGGTGTATCTAACACGTTGGTGATTATCCACAAGATATCGAACGACAGTGACAGCTTTTCAATCAACAAAAACAAAACGAATGGTGAAGAAAACAACGACTCATTTGACTCAAGCAAAGTACGAAGAACGCGGCCGCCAAAGGTTCAGTGATAATGGTGGTGGCAGTACTGGAACATTGAACAACAAAAGGACCTCCAAAAGGCATTCAGTTTCCGATGAACGTGGAGGTTCATCTTGTTTCATGGGAGGAAGTGTTATGCCCCGCACTACAGTCGTGCCATAAGGGAGATGATCATAGTGAAGGTTATTGCGTAGAGCCTAGCCAAGGTTATCGCGCAATATTTCGTATATAAATAGATCAATTTTATTGTTAAGAGAGAGATCTTTTTGATTTGTAAATAAAAGTTAGGTGAGAAAGATCTTAGTTTACTCGGGAACCTAACAATACACGTCAATGATTTTTTGTTGTTATTTTTAAAGAGATTTACCGTTTTTTCTCGTCTTTTATCTGTATGTACGTATGTGAGACGGATAAAATTAAGTTGAGCTTGAGTTATAAATGATCGTTTTATTGCAAAAGAAAATAAGAGCAAACGAGAAAAACAAATTAAAGTGATGAAATCATTCAGATTCTCAACTGTCAACAATATACGCATTAGTTAATAAATAACACCTATAATATACACACTCGAAATAAATAACACTTTTATGTCAGCGCATTTAACTTTTACAGTAGCTTTCCGTTGGTATTTCTCTCTTTTTGTTCCTATATGTTCTAATTTTATGCTGATTTTGCGCGACATTGCGCTGATTGTACCTACGACACTTTTGTAAAAAATTACCAATAATAATTTTTCTTATGACATAATAAATCCAAGCAAAAAAATGCCTTTAGGAATATCTAGCTATAAAAATATACTGTCGGGCAATATCGGCTTGTGGTAGCTATATATTCGTACCACTTATTGGGTTCGCTGGCTATATCGGATATGACAGCTAGCGACTAGATAGCGTACCCAATATATCGGCTTGACGAAAAACACTGATCAGAGAAACAAATTTAGTCGATATATCGATCAGTTATTGCCCCGTATATTGACTCACGTGTTGACAGCATGAAAGATGCTGTCTGCATTGCATCCCGGGATGTCTGTATACAGACATCCTGCTTTCTATAATATATTGACAGAAAGCAATATTCTATAATATATTGGTCTATTATTGCTTAATATATTGACGTGATATGAAAAAATATTTTTTAAATTTGCGAAGTATATGTTTTACATATATAGTACAGTTGCTACATCTACGTAATCCGATCGTCGATATATCGAGTAATATATTGAGCCAGCTAGCTATATCGTCCGATAGTGATAGTAAATAACCTAATTCGAATTGCTAGCTAGCTGTATCGGGTAGTATATTGAGTTAGCTAGCTAGATCGCCCGATAGTCGATATTTTTTTTCTGCCTGGGTAAGGTGCGTATTGAATGAGATTACACCAACCCTTTCCGAAGTTATTTGCAATCATAATACGAATGAGCACCAGGGCATGCCACTACTACGAAAATATTTTTATCGAGTTGAGTCAGACTGACTTTTCTTTAATCAAAAC
>CAJNOQ010004497.1:0-17370 GCA_905250885.1 Didymodactylos carnosus | reverse complement strand
AAATATAAAAGGACAACGGACGGTTTCTGCAAGGAAATGATCGCATATATTTTTGAGAAATATTCGTAATATCCATTCGTTATTTAATTTGTAATTTTTCTGCGCCTTAAAAGTTGATTGTAGACTACTCTGCAGACGGTCTTTCTTTTGTATTACTAATATATGTATAGTTTTAGACTTAACGGGGTTTAATATTTTTCATTAACCTTTTTAATTATTACCAAAAAGGACTTTGTTTAATTTTCAAAAAAACTGACCATTATTAATAGTTATGCGCCAACTATTTCTGGCCACTTTGTATATTGCACGGTCCATGTCATACTGGCTAGTCCATTTGCATATTGGACAATTTACAAATAGACAATGAGACCGGGTCTATTTATAAATTGGCCGGCCATTTTATAAACGGACCAGTTTTCCAAATTGGTCACAACATATATATATTGATATAATATCTAGCCCAGGCGCATATATCGTTTTTCTTTTCTTTTTCGCCTTCCTTTATCGCATTTTGTCTCTGTTTAATATAATAAACATTCCAAGGGCGACCATATATGTCTTTTGAGCGAAACAAGCCCATAATTGTAGAGAACCTTTTTAATTTTCACAGTATTTTGAGCGTGTCTGAAACTTTTTTACTCGAGAAAAGTCGCCAACTCACAAGTGGATAGATCGGACATTTCACGAACAATCGCAGCGGTTAGATCTTTCAAGAACTATCGGTAAAGCAGTAGAAAAAGTTCAACATCGACATAAAAATGGATTCAAATAAGGAAGGCAAGACATAAGACTGTTCCTTGTGTCTCAAACAATTCATATTTCCATTTATCTTTCGTTTACTTCAATTTTCCCTCAAAATCATCAACTTTACAATCTCCTAGATAAGTCTGCTGAATTCTTGACAGTGCCGTCGTATCATGTCGAGCAATCGAAAAGATTTACGGACAGGCAACTTATTGTGCTCTACAAACTGGCATGGTGGAAAACTGATGTTGAACAAAACCCTTTTTCGTTCGAAGATCTGTTTTTCCAGAAACCTAAAGGCAGCTCCGACTATCACCGTCGATATCAGCACTCGTCGGTTACCTATAGTCATGATTTTGATAGAAAAAGCGATTTAACACATGGAAACAATCCCTCGTTAAGTTTTATTGTTTGAGTATTCGTTTACTAAAAAATCCTATGAGTCTTCTTTAACAAGATTTCTGCAGTGTAGATCTACGCTAGGACTTTCGAAAGTGTACCACGCCTTACATCGGCTTTATGCTAATAGCAGAAATCTTGAGGGAAGATCTTAAAGTGGACCATTCAGATTCTAATGAAACCGATCTAGGTACGATAAAGTTGTTCGGAGGTAAATTTTATTTTATTTTTAGTCATGTCTTATTCGAAAGAACATATAAAATAGCCGCTAACCCTGCAATAACTCTTTTTGAAAGTTCTTTTTTCTAAAACTAGAGGCCAGCCACTCTACTGAGGGTTAGTCTTGTTACTAAAAAACATGTATTTTCACAAATTTTCGTATTTTCCGGTTTTCTCAAAACCAGATTTACCAAATCCTTATGATTGGTTTTATGTAGTTAGCTTCATTTTTATTTCAAGTGCAAGAACTTTTTCTTTTGTTTTGCCTTCAGAAGAGACGAAATACCGAGCCTTATTTTCTGTCATTTTGTAGCAGCTGGCCTGCCATTGTAAAAGTACTAGGGCAAGCTTTGACTATCAGCACTTATACTACTCGAGCTGCGCATTCATATGGTATATTAAACGTCGATGTTAACTCTATTGATGTAGAGAAAAACAAGATCAAAGTTGCTCCATTGTAAGAGAGCGCGAAACTTGACATCCCTGAAAAGGCGTGAAGAATATGACTGTTTTAGCAAACAAATATGGGATTGTATGTAACCTTTTATGCTCTACAGGAGAACAGTCTTGAAATATTTGTTGTTGTTATGTCATGCAATGGTGGGCGGAGCGAAATGGAAGTACACCAAACCTTTTACTCTTTACTCTGTTAGAAATACATCCTTCCTTTGAAGACCACATCCCAAAAACTCAACCGTGAAAAAACCACCAAGAAAAGCTAGATGTCATGTTTTTCGTACAGACCCTTGATGCTATTGTCAAGAATGCTGTTCGACTAATTTGATCGAATTTCGAATTCCAATAACATAATGGTGGTTAGATGGTAATGACTTCAATGCTATCTGCAATGCTTTCCCCAATTGTTCCAGAGCTTCTTTGTGATTTCCTTGCTCACTGTAAAGGCTACCGATGCTCCAAAATGCTACAGCAATATCTGGATGATATTCAGGTAATGATTTCAATCGAATTTCAAGTGTCTTTTTACAATAGTTCAATGCTTCAACATAATTGCCCTGATTCGAATAAACTAATCCCATGTTGTTGTATGTTGTTGCAATCGAAGGATGATTTTCAGGTAACGATTCCAATTGAATTTCAAGTGTCTTTCTATAATAGTTCAATCCTTCTACATAATTGCCTTGATTCGAATAAACTAATCCCATGTTGTTGTATGTTGTTGCAATTGAAGGATGATTTTTAGGTAATGATTTCAATTGAATTTCAAGTGTGTTTTTATAACAATTCAATGCTTCAACATAATTGCCTTGATGAAAATGCACACCACATATGTTGTTGTATGTTGTTGCAATCGAAGGATGATTTTCAGGTAATGATTTCAAGAATAGTTCATTGTACTCTTGTGCTTTGTCGTAGTGTCCCATGTTTAACATCAAAGCTCCTAATGCAAATAAATCACTTCCTTCTCCTATATCCTTTCTCATATGATTCCTCAGGGTTTGCAGTTGCTGATCTCCTTCGGCAACTAGTTTTAGACCAATACTCCAACTTCTACTACCTGTTTGTTGAATTGAGTGAATGCGAAATACTGTACCCATTGAAAAGAGAACTTCGTTTTCACTTGGATAAAAGCTCAGATTTTGAATATTATGAAATGGTTTATGACAGGTTTTAACATCAACCTTCATTTCAAACAGAATTCCCTGATTGGCAGGACTTTTTGATAGCGCTTGGTCGACAAATACAAGTGCTTGCTTCTTTTCTGTACTTGTCGACATAAAATGATGCATTGATAAGAGACCGCCTGTTGTACATTTCTTCAGTTCCTCAAGAGACATACCTTGTCCTCTATAAACAGTCATTACTTTTATAGATGTTGAATGAATAAATTCCGAATGGAATTGCTTTAATTGATCATGAAGATCAGTTATGAAAAATCTTAGTTTGAATAGAGTACCGATGTCTAATGTTCGTAGTGCATTATTTAACATTCCATATAAAAAGCAGTTACGTGTATACCACCAGATTGCTTTACCAGGGGCATATGTTTGGAATTCTCGAATATATTCTAATTGTTCTTCATTGTCTTTATATCGTTCTTGACATAGATCGATCATTTCTTGTTTTGTATCATCTGTATGTTTCATGTTCAACAATATATCGACTAAAAGTTGAAACCACATAAATGATGGATCTTGTTTATTTATTTCTTCTGCTGAACTGATAGCACTAAATGGCAATAAGTCATTCGTACATGAATTCACATCTTCACCTAATTTATCACAAATTGAATCGATATCAGAAAATGCACCAACTATTTTCTTGTATTTATTTGTCCATTTTTCATGTTTCGCTTTATCAAAACAAAATACATAAATTAGTTCAATTTGTGTTAGTGCATGAACTTGAGGAACGACAATTTGACCAACTGCACCACTTACAATTAGAAAGATTTTTTGGTTTTGGATCGATGATATGTAATTAGAACATTGATCAGGATTATCAAATGTTTTCAAATTGTTATTAACCACACGCCGTAATTGAGTTAGTGTGTTTGAATTGTCATTTGTTTTCTTATCAATATGCGCATCGAGCCATATAATCTCGAAACACTCTAAGCTTCTCTGTTGGTGAACTCCCCTATCTTGCGGATGAGAATCTGTTTTTGTGGTTATAGAGACCTGGGTTAAGTTGGCGCCGATCGAACAGCCCATGGTTGATCAATATATAAAATAGCTGAAAGGAGAGAGAGAATGTTACTGAGAGACTTTATAATGATGTTATTAGAATAAAGTGTAATATAAGTGGAAAATTATTTTTGTTGAAGAATAACAACCGTTTTAGGACAATCTTCATAGATCGAGTCAACTATGCATCTGTATGCCTCTGCTTTTACTTTATCCTCTAATGAACTAACCTCTTGGGAAAACATCTAATGGCGAAAATTCGAGAGATTTCAATGTCAAATGTAACTTCAAAACTGTAGATTTGAGATGAAAACTTGCAAAACATGATCAAAAAAGAGTTAAGAGCAAAAAAGGAAGTGTACTGTGATAATTTTGTGTGCTAATCTGTAGAAGACCAAGACCACTGGTCTTCTATTATGTCCGCCAAAACAGTTAGAAAATAGTGAAATTTTCAAAATAATTTCGCCAAAATGTACTTCTAATAGAGGATGGACTTGAGTACGTTGGGACTACCGCTGCACTACTAGCACGCGACAAAATTTGACCGCAATAGAAGACCACCCTTTAGAATTCGACTTGCGGGACAAAATACAAGACCAGGTGGTCTTCTAGTACGGGGGTGAGGCTAACGATCTGTATTGGGTTGGCGTCTATCGCAGAGCCCAACCTATGGTTGCTCAGTATAAAATGGCTTAGAATGAAAGAGAATGTAGCTGAGAGATTTCATAGTGATGCAGTACCGTTGTTAGAATAAAGTGTAATATAAGTGAAAAATGATTTTTGCAAAGGAATAACAGCCATTTTAAGACAATCTTCATTAATGATTCAGTCGCCTAAGCGTCTATATTTCTCTGCATTTTCTGTATCCTCTAATGAACTAATCTTGGAAGAAAACAGTCATGTTTTGGCTTATGAGGGTGAAGGGTGTAGAGTCTTGTGCGACAACTTCTTTGCTTGCCGACAAAAGTACTTTTTATGCCGAGTTCAAGTGCTTTCTCCCGTATTCCCTTCACAGCTGATCTTCTTGTGAAACATCTAATCGGGAAACACTTCTAAAACGACAGTTTCTTCATTTCGAGAGACTTCAATGTTAAAAGTCACTTCCAAAGTGAAAAGTCATTTCCAAGTGTAGATTTGAGATGAAAACTTGCAAAACATGATGAAATGTACTAAAAGCTGGAAAAGAAGTGTAAAATTGCTTGGCATTCTTATTAGGAAAAATGTGCCCAATGAGAACGGAGCTAATCATTCCTTTGTTTTAACTACATACATATATGCTTATTGACTCCATAAAGCTTAATTATCGATTAATGTTTAATGGTGGTTTGCGTTTAAATTCTTTTCGTCTTGATCAAAATAAATAAAAAAATGCTACTATTTATTGTAAATGTTGATAATGAATAGATTAAACTTTAAATATTGACTTTTTTTTACAAAACTTTCGTATTTCGGAGAGAGGAGCCTTAAATTTTATTGAGGCTGTGCACTCCACATCTAATAGTCATGATACCAGTTGTTCTGTTGACCGAGTCAATCTTTCTTTACTGTAATAAAATTAAATCGAGATAGCCTTGAATTTCTCTTCAAGACTCGATAAAATACTTGAATACAGTATTTACGCTCCCTCTATGACAATAAATCGTTATTACCAATAATGACAACTCAATAAGCGGTAAACATTATGCGAAAGATTGAAAAATCGACTTTTTTAGCGTTTGAACTTTCAAAGTGAAGTGCATAGGTCGATTAAGAAATTATTTTACGGTAAAGAAAAGCTCCGCAACTTAAAAGGCCCGTTCTTATTAGGCACATTTACTCTATAGAAGACTGGTCTTTAGCTTTGAACATCGTGCAAAAGCTCAACTTTTACAGGAAGAATGAGTTTCAACGTTTTTTATACTTGAATGTTTAATTGAGAATTCCAATCCGTCATCCATTGATTATTCTTCACAATATTGATCTTGTAAAAAGAAGAGAATCGATGTCGACAAGAATCTAGAACGTAAGGCGCGGCTAATTCAAAAGAGGAGCATGTTTTTATTTTTGCCTTAAAAGTCCATCACTCGATGCAGAATTTCGTGCTGATTACGAATATCACCTTTTTAGTTCGATTTGATCACTTTTTTGGAGAGAAAAATGCAAAAAACTGAGATCGGGTGGAAAACCTCAAAAATCGTATTTTTTGAGAAAAACCTGTCTAGTCTTTTCCACTCAGCTCAAAACTTTTTTATACTTCTTTTTTCGGATTTCCCGTCACAAACTGCCCCTAAGAACGTGTCTTTAAAGGACTTCTGCCGTAAAACGAAATTTTGGCAGCCCCCCTAACAGGTGTAGGTCTCATGTCCAGTCCTCAAGGTTGCGGCTCTAATTCCTAAGCCGGATAAACATCTAGACACTTCATTTTTGCGCCAAAAATTCGGCTTAAAACGTAGAACAAAGTTACGAAGAGTTTTTTTCGATTTTTTTTTCAGCGAGGTTAAAAAAATTAAACATTAAAAAAGAGGCATTTTGGATCAAAATCGGCCAAGTTGAGACGAATAACTCGTCCGTATTTCGCTCAAACAAGCTGAAAATATACATTTCTAGATAAAAATTGATGCTGAATCCGGTGAAAACGGTTTCAAAATCTTGTGGGTTTTTAAAAGTGGTTTTCCAGAAACCATCCAGATCGATAGAGAATCGAATTCTGAGTAAACCAACACCAACCCGAAGTTTCTAGCACTTTTCTAGGCTGAGAAATGAGGATATTTCCAAAAACCCCATCCGTTGCGAGGCACTCTCTTAATAATTTCGCGATATAAAAAAAGAAAGAGAGTTTTTCTGATTATCGTAGTCGGCTAGATAGTAACACTGCGCAAGCATGTACAGATCTTGATACGGCAGAAATGTTCTCGGAATTCTTTCATAGTTGTTATAAAAAATCTTCTTCTCCGTCTACTAGCAACACTAATATGCAGAAAAGTAACCAACGTTTTTTAAATACATTTTTATTTACTGTAGCGAACGTAAACGATATGATCAAGTTCAAAGCGGGTTTTCCCCAGAAGAACTTCGTGTTTTATCGCGAAGGAATCGGTGTTACTGCACCAGAACTTCATGTTTTCTTGTGAAGAAATCCGTGTCGGAAGCACATCATCTTTTTTTCTGATGAAATCGGACTATCCCCAGACGAATTTCAGGCTTTTTGGTTTTTTCGTGACGAAATCGGTGTTGCTGCATTACTTCATGTACTTTCCGGATGGAATCGGTCTTTCTGCACAAGAACTTCATGTTTTTCCCTGAAGAAATGGCGCTTTCCCCAGAAGACCTTCAGGCTTCTTGGTTTTTCGGTGGCGAAACCGGTGTTGCTGCACAACAACATCAAGTTCAGTCGTGAAGAAATCAGTGTTTCTACAGAAGAACTTCCTGTTTTCTCCTAAAGAAATCCGTTTTTCTGCACAAGAAGTTCATGCTTTCTCGTGAAGAAAACGGTGTTTCTCGAATCCTGTCGGTCAACCAGAAGCATGATTGGGAAAACTAGCGAACGTGTTTTACTGAGAATTTTTTCATAAATTTCCGTAAAATGAATCTTGAACCTCTGTGAAAGAAGATATTTTTGTTTATTTTCATATTTTTCAGCCTTTTTTTTGAGCATTAATTGAATATATCTCACCCTAAAACTGTAAGAGATGGGCAGATGAAGAAAAGATGCTTTTCTTTGGCAGTCTGGACTAAAACTAAGATCAAATTATTGAACTTCCATCCAGGAAAAATAATTGACGTTTTCCAACATTTTGTACCCTTACGACCGGATGTTGCCAAAAGGCAACATGTTGGCATATGGCTCAGTGTCAGTTCTTTAAACTCCAAGATAAAATTCGGTAACGTCCATACCTAGAAGACAAATAATATATAGAAATAGAATTTTTTGCTTGCTATCTTCGGGTAGCCGGCCGGAAAGGATTGAGAAAATCTCAATCAACGTTCCCTAGTATCTGAACACTCTTGCGAATTATTATTAAACTTCCAAAGTTGCCTGATGAGTCCCTTAAGCAAGGATGAAAAGCGTCGCAACAACTGCTTGGAGTTGTCTCGGAACTCATCACGAAATGTGAAAGCGTTTGCCATTTTGTAGTAGGATTTTTCTTTCATTTGGTTTGTATTGCTTTCGAGAACGAAAAGAAAAGAAAAGAATGAAAAAAGAATGTAACTTAAAAACAAGCAAGATTCATCAAGCAAAAAAACATTCTCCATCATTGTTTACCACTATCCATCCACAAGTGCAAGAAACCAACGAAACGGTAAAGTTTATTAATAAAAAGAAGACATTTTTTCTGCACAAAAAGAACTACGAAAATACGTTTGGTGTTTTTTGAGTTTATCAAAACACAGTCCTCTACAAGCATTGACCATTAGAAACATCCATTTTCGAAATATTAACTAAAGAAATAAAATATCGTAAGGACGTAGGAAGCAAATCACACTTTTCGCGTTTTTCCGTTAATAGAAAAAAGTTCAGAATGAATTATCAGTGGAATTTACCGCCAATAGGTGCTCCAGATTTTGACAATGCACTACTCTCACAAAAAAATTTCCCAATGATTAGCTTATCAGTAGATGAAAATTCGGACGACACCGAGATATTCCAAGTTGAAGTAGGTTTTCGCGACGAAGACGAATGTCGTTCCGTTCTGGAACCGCTTGCAAATCGAAATCGGTGCAGTTTCACACAGCAATTTGGTTTCCAAGAAGTGAGGCTTACAGTGCCACGATCGTTTGCTGATGAAAATCACCAACAGCGTGCTTCAGCAGCACAAAAGTCTATCACAACTGATGGCAAAAGTTTACGCCTTGAGATTAATAATGGCGAAATTAAAATACTTGTAGAAGCCATCGAACATCAAGTGGTAAGAGAAAAGTTTTTGTTTGAGAGTAGAAAGTGACTCCAAAGTTCATAAACGACCAATGCTCTTAGTAAACATACTTCGAGCATAGAATAATTTCGCATCTCCAGGGCAGACGGGATAACACACTAACACTACTTCCAAATACAACACACTGAGTTATTTTTTCAAATAATCTTTTCACGAAAACACCCATCTGTCTGTGTTGATTGATTTTTTGGGAGAAGTTTTTGCCATTGAATCATGTGTTTTTACATCTTCTGAAACGCAAAACAAGGAGTTAATCTACTTTTCAAGAAAGCGTTCTTTATATTTTCCCTTAATGTAGTAGGAAATTCAGATTGTATACCTCGTCGCCGAAAACTAGATCACCGAAAGCTCAGATCACCGAAACGAACATCATCGAAAGACAAGATCGCCGAAATGAATATCGGCGAAATAGAGATCATCGACATAAAGATCACCGAAATAGAGATCGCCGAATTTTCTTATATGATCTGTATCACTCTATCTTCATTTCGATGATCTTCCTTTTCCGCGATCATATTCTTGGTTCTATCTTTTTATATGAACAAACATGGAGGCTGTTCAGCTGTTCCGTATACATCATCGACTGTGACCTATTACTGCACATACCAGCTAACAGAATTAGTTTCCATTCTACGAAAGGTAGTGCCAAAGTTGAATTAGGAAGATTGTTCCTAATTTGAGTTAGATAGTCAATTACATGTCGTCGATTCACTGAGTTAAGTTAGAAAGTATCTTCCTAATGTAGTGAATAGATCAGATATTATTCGCCATATAACTCAAGTTAGGAATTACCTTCCAAAATCAACTTACATTGATTGATCACGGCGTTCTGATCTTTACGTACACAGAGAATCACTTGACGTAATATTAGAACATTACTGAGACTGAAAGTATATCGCTCGAGGAAATCTGTGATGGTTGCTTTTATGTGGGTGCTGTTGCACGAAAATGGTATAGTTTCATATAATATATTTGCTATACATAAGTGTAGTCTTGAGGTTGCGTTAACTCGATGGTGGCATTGTTTTCGGGCTGAATTTACTGGAAAATTAGCATATGATTGCAGAAAAGCAGAGTGTCAGACCATGGTGGCAACAAAAAATGCCTTTCAGAAAAATTCTTGTCCGATATTTCATACGAACCGAAAACTAACACCAGCAGACTAGGCAACCTTCGAATATGATCATTTCTCAAATCCGTAACCTCAGCAAACTTTCAAACGTCCCTAGTTCACCCAGACAACTAAGCTAATGCGGTGGTTCGTACATCATTTGCAAGTACAATGATGTGCCTAGAGGATTAGCGAACAGAGAGCACTCTAAGGTTTCCCTAAGTTTGCCGAATTTCCTGGTGAAAAAGAAATCCGCTTGAGTTCCATTTTCAAAAGTTTCTGCTTTTTAACATCGATCTTCTCTTCGTCCAATCCTCGTCGCAAAGATGAATATCGGATTGCTCTACAAAAATAGACGTTTTTTGTTTTAAAAAAGGCAATAAAACGAGTCAAAATGCGTTTAAAAAAGAGACAGAGTTCAGTTTTAACACCGAACACGTTTTAGCTGTCTTTTACACGCGACAAGAGGAATCTTTTTTACGCGTGACTTTTCAAGGAATATCCAAAAAAACCGGCGAAAGTGCTATTTCTCATTATCTGGTATTTTATTTCAAGGCTGATGTAATTGCAATCTGTTCAGAGAGTGGAGAACTCCGAAATATTGTCTTAGCGGCTGCCGGAACAACCGTTTGCGAAGAATATCATAGAGAGTCCAGCCGGGATGAGAGACACTGGCTAGAAACTTCACCTGGATTACTAAAATGTCAAAAACTCGTCTATTACAAACAGGAAATGGATCCATTAAACTTAGTGCTTACGATTTTTGTTAAAACATGGGTGGCATACGCGTATGATAATAATTATCAGAGTATTGGTGAGTGATTTTATTGAATATCGCAGGAATGATGTTACCTGCGGAGAATGGGAAAAGAAACACCTGAGTCTCTTATTACATGTTCAGCCTTTGGTGTTGAAAACCCAGCATTCGCAGCGCCGATGATTGCACTTGTCAAACAATCGTTAGAAAGACATCGAAAACCAATGTCTGTGTTATTCGCTATATCGGAAAGAGATCGACCAGTTTATGATGCATTTGTGAGCTGTTTGGCTACAATTCCAGCAAACAAAATGACAGATAATTCCATACCAAGGCTACAGATAAGTTTAGCAACGACAATACAATTCACCTCATAAATCCACTCATTTTCTATACTAATAAGGTTCTGCCAATCAAAACCATCATTATGGGAAAAACTGAGTGGCTATCAATTGAATTAAAAACGTAATCCAACCGAAAGTTAGCTTTAGTTCTAAACGCATTTTCCAGCGCTCTTCGTTTTTGCAGAGTGTGTCTTGCAACAAAAACCATATTTTAATCGGATTTTTTACTACGACGGATGCTCTACAAATGCAAAAAAAGGCTGAGAAAATCATAGTGCATTTGAGTGAAAGGACGAGGGGCTTTAAGGCCACTTTTCGGCCCAAAATATTTTCGAGAAATAACAATATGGGCATAATATAGTCGATATGGGCTACAAATATGGCGTAGTCACTTTGCATGAAATGACTTTGAGATTTTTGGCCCCACTAGCCGCCCCCCTCAGGGTTGCGAGAAAAACCAATTTCAACATTTTAGGTTTAAAAGTGGCTAGGAATATCAAGTCGGCCATGCTGATCACGAATATGAGTGTTGCAGTTCTTAGAAATCTGGTTCTGACGTTACCTGGTTTTTATCCATATCTGAATTTTGAACTCTGAACCGGGTTTTCGACCCTCATCCCCCATAATCTAAGCATTAGAAGGTCCGGAAAAGCATCTTTCATAGGTAACTTTCTAAGCTCTATCAGAATCCTGGCGAATAAAAATTATCGGAAACACTCAACACTTCGTAACGCCCAAATACGAGCAGGATGTGGGTAGGCTAAGCATAGGCGTCACTCTTTCCAGTGCTGCCATTGCACTGAACACTTTTGAACTTAATTGGCACTGTAACAGTTAGATGCCGTTTTTCAAGCTCTATCCGAATATGTCATTGGATTTGTAAATTAACGTCGGCATCAGGTCGAAAACTCCGAAATATGGGCAGAAATACTGTAATTTCTCATTCACTGTAAATAGTTTCGCTTGATTATCAGTAGTACGGTCAAAGATCTCAAAGTCATTTCATGCAAAGTGACTACGCCATATTTGTAGCCCATATCGACTTTGTTATGCCCATATTGTTATTTCTCGAAAATATTTTGGGCCGAAAAGTGGTCTTGAAGCCCCTCGTCCTTTAGTGCTATTATCATACTTATTCTTTCTTTTTTACGATCTCTTCTCATGTCTACTACCAGTCACACCGCGCGATACAACAAAATTTTTCCAAAAAGGTAAGCTAATATATGACAGACGTTTCTGCAGGAAAACTATGCTACGATCACGTAGCTTAGTAGTAAACGACTCCTATTGTCAAATCACTATAGAGCTGAAACTAGTGGACAAAACAATAGTTTTTGTTGCTGGATGCGTCAAGACTAGTTACCTAAAAAATAAGTCTCAGTTAATGAGATCATTTTCTAGTTGGATGAAATCATTTTCTTCTTCTGCTAGATAAAAGGCTTATCAGAAAATCTTTAAGAAGCTACTTTCTCCGACTTTGAGAGAAGTTTGTGTATATCCGTAGTCAAACAAGCTGTATATAAAAGTGAATGACGGTTTTCTAAGTTTTTCAGCTACGGGTACCGCAAGAAACACCTTTCAGCTTTGAAAGGTAGCTCAATAGGTTTGTTGGTGAGCTCTTCGCTTCAGAGGCTTTAAAACAGATTGTTCTCCAAGAGTCTCTGCTAACTGCCGCTGCATTCCGAACAGCTCGTTCGTCAGTTACCTAACAGAAAAACCATGGTCATATTTGGGACTAGCAGACTCCATTCCTTCTTGTTCACTAAGTGTTAGGTCAAAGGTGATCGATCAGTTGATTTCTTTTTATACTTAGGTCAATTTACCTTGCAAAGAAATTATCCTTCTAATTTCTGAATTTTAGTTGCTAAAATCACATTGAAGAGTTCATCCTCAAATCAACGTGATCTAAAAAAATGTCGTTCAGAAATGGAGAGAGTATGTGAAAATAGTTTAATAAAATCTGTGATCACAAATATATTCGATTTACGTGAATGGACACAATCAACAATTCAAGAATACTTTACATTTTGTGTATGGAAAAAACAAGTGCTCCCTAAAGTTGATATTGAAAATGGCATTGTTGAGTTGAAAGGATCTGCGGTTGATGTGAGTAGTAACTGCGTCGATGAAAGTTCTCAAATTCTGTTGTAGCAAGGCGTTACTCCTTATTTTAGGTAGAGGATTGTAAAGCTTACTGTCAGGAACTGAACAGTAACGTTTTAAATCAAGTAAGAAAGATCGCGCGCGCCCAGGATGTCATATGGTCATATTCCCATCCTGAGACAAATCAGTGGGCGCAATATCCAATTCAAGTCAATGCGGAAATTGAAGATGCATTTCAAAGAAGATTACCGGTAGAGAACGAAAAGCATCAAATAAGTCTATTAAGCTTCTACGTTTTTCTTCGTGACTCTTCTCATTCTCAGAATCAGTTTTGGGTCTTTTACCCAGCGTCATTTCCGCTAGAAGACTCAACAAATAAAAGTCTTCGACAGATGGACTAAGTCTGATTTTGTAATATATCACCAGAAATAGTGTTGCGAAATTTTTATGAGTTTATCTAGCAACTTTCAGAGGACGACGGTGGCTTAGCCATTGCCGAGTACCAAGATAAAACTAATAAAAATCACATACGCATAATAGCATCAACTTTTAACGCAGAAAATATGTCCTTTCTTGACCTGACAGAAATTAGTTTTCCTTTGTAATGGAGGAGACTGATCATCAAAGTTTTCGAAAAGACCGAACGTGCGTCTTTGGAGACAATGAGATAGTGATGATACTCAAAGTTTAACGTTGATTTTGACTATGTAACTGTTATGAGATTTATTTTGATACTCGACAGTAACTGACTTGCTCTCGTCGTTTGTAACACACATCATCAAAATGGCTCTCAAATTTGAAACTTCTAGATCTCGAAAGCTTTTTTGATTAATCCAAAGTTTTTGGTATCTATATTTAAAAAAATCCTTTGCAACTTTACCAAATAATCTTTCAATCACTTCTGAACTATCCTGGCGATAAACCACGTGTGTTGTACAATGTGAGCGTATGGTTTAGTTATTATTAAATTTTAGCCTTTCTGAAAGAGTGAATAAGTGTACAATGACTTATCACAGAACCTTTTTCTTGTAGCGAATCTGCCATGGACTCATTAACATAAACTTTGAAAAGATGATAGAAATTAAAAGTAATCGTTCGATTCCAGTGCGACGGAGACAAATGAACCCCGCTTTACCTAATGTAAGTACATCACCATAACGATATGCTTGTGTTTCGAATGAAATAGTTTATGCCTGTCTATAGACCTGGGACATGGAAAATGACAATGATCGTAAACGAATTCCATTGAAGTTCACCTCAAAAGAATATGTTCAAGTCTTGAAACAATTTGATGACGCAAATATGAAGGGAAAATACACGGAAATAAGAAGAATTGAACGGATACAGAATGAACGATGGTTTTTACAATACTCAGCGTAAGTGGAAAATTTGTTGAATCTATGCACTCTTTCACTATATTGCATGTTCTCGTCGTTTTACAGCCATCGTGGTGAATTCAAACAGCGTTTCAATGATAGTTCCTACGAAAAGTCTCTATTTCATGGTTGTACAGACGTAACTGTTAATTCAATTATTAATCAAAATTTTAATCGTGCATATGCCGGTGTAAACGGTAGATTACAAGTTTGTTTTTTCCAATTTTGCGCAAAGCTAGTTCGTAGATCATAAAATTCTCTAGAAGATCAGAGACCACTCTACTTGTTGCGTTCCAAAACCGTTTATTTATGAAGTGTCGTAAAGAGTAAAGAGTGTAACTTGAACGAGGTTACACCTAAACATGAGTGATCGACTGGTAACAATTTGAGCTCTAGGACTTTTTTGGACTAAATAAAAGCAGAGGAAAAGGAACGAAAGCCACCTTTAACGCTGGGTGGTGGCAGGTATTGTTTTGCATCAGAAACAGAAAAACGAACAAATTCATCCTCTATTTTTTATAGGAATTGTGTATGGTAAGGGCTGTTATTTTGCGGTATCAGCTGGATACAGTCACAGCTATGCAACTCCAAACTCTTTGGGTGAACGACATATGTTTTTAGCAAAAGTTTTAACTGGAAAATCAGCTATTGGAAACTCATCAATGAACGTACCACCGGCTGGCTATGATTCAACGACTGACGGCAACAATATATTTGTTACTTATCATGACGCCCAAGCATACGCAGAGTATTTAATTGTGTATAAATAGATATTCGCACAAAATCATTTTAGCAGAGAACAGTACTTAATGCGACTTCTTTCATGGGCTTCATTCTCGAGTCTGTACGAACGTAAATAAAGCTTTTTGTGTGTTTTTCTGAAACAAACAACGTTCATCGAGAGTCGATTCACTTGTCCCTAGACTGACGGGATAGCGTTGCGAATATAACTATCAACAGATGTGAATGGGATTCACTACATATGACTATTTATAATGTAGTATGATTATTGCGATTATCTGACAACTTTGTTTCCAATAATCGTCGTGCAGATTATAAACATATTAGCTAATCATTATAACTCAAGTTCATCATTGTGCTTAAATCGTAAATGGTGATCATTTTCACCTTATTTAGTGTGATTAGATTTATACTCGATGCTCTTAAAAGAGCGCGCGAGTTGCCGATAAATTGAAATTTGACAGGTCATTCCGAATATTCGTTTGCTCATATATGTCAAACCCGAAACCTGAGTTCAGATATCCAGATATTCGTATATTCGGATATTCATTCAGATATTCAGATATTCAAACAAACGTTGACGTTGATTGTGAGTCAAAATCAACGTTAAACTTTGAGTATCATCACTATCTCATTGTCTCCAAAGACGCACGTTCGGTCTTTTCGAAAACTTTAATGATCAGTCTCCTCCATTACAAAGGAAAACTAATTTACAAGGATGAGGGGCTTCAAGACCACTTTTCGGCCCAAAATATTTTCGAGAAATAACAATATGGGCATAATATAGTCGATATGGGCTACAAATATGGCGTAGTCACTTTGCATGAAATGACTTTGAGATTTTTGGCCCCACTAGCCGCCCCCCCTCAGGGTTACGGGAAAAACCAATTTCAACATTTTAGGTTTAAAAGTAGCTAGGAATATCAAGTTGGCCATGCTGATCACAAGTATGAGTGTTGCAGTTCTTAGAAATCTGGTTCTGACGTAGTAAAACGGCGTTTACCCAGTTTTTATCCATATCTGAATTTTGAACTCTGAACCGGGTTTTCGACCCTCGTCTCCCATACATAAAAAATGGCAGCCAATTCGCGCCGTCGTTCCAGCGATGCTATGTGATGTTGTTCTGGCTTTGTTCGAAAATCAAAAAAAAAAAAAACTTTATCAGCCATAAATTCTGTTTGATGAAATGAAATCGTTTTTCTATAATGCATATTGAATGATTAATAGAGTTATTGAAAATAATTATCATCTGTTCCATTAAGAAGAATTAAATTTTGAATATTTGTCTCAGTATGTGTAAATTCATCATCATCTGAACAATCGTAATCTTGCTCGATATAATGACTCATTAAACCACCATAGAATAAGTATTACTGATTGGGATAGTCCAGACTTAATTTTTCTATAGCGCATTTTAATAAAGTGGCAATAACGCGATCTTTGTTTCTCAATAAATGCGATGACATATTAGCATAAATTTAATTCTTCTTAATGGAACAGATGATAATTATTTTCAATAACTCTGTTAATCATTCCATATGCATTATAAACGAACGATTTCAAACCACCAACATCAATTGAAAATGAGATATATGTAGTACAACAATTAAAATCATATTCACGATCTGAACGATTTACACCGAAGACATTATTTATCACTTTCGACATCATCGATTTATATACTATGCTAAATAAAAACCGTGCAATATTTTATTTGAGATGATTCTTACAAGGAGACTTGCAATTAACAGCATTAGACGGAATACCAATAGACGTTATTATTAAAATGTGTAATCTTGTTTTGAAAAATAACTACTTTTACTGTGACAATAATTACTACCATCAAATTAAAGGAGGCGCCATGGGATCATCATTAACATTATCATTAGCAAATATTTACATGAAATATTGGGAAAAAGATTTAGTCGAATATCAACAGTCACAAAATGAGTTATATTTTCGTTTTATCGATGATTCATTTTTAACATCTAATGATACAGAAGAAGATTTTAAAAAAA
>CAJNOQ010004496.1:0-17373 GCA_905250885.1 Didymodactylos carnosus | reverse complement strand
AATTATAGTTGCAATTATTAAAATGTATACTACAATTTTAAATTTGAAAACAGTTGATAAAATTCAATAGAAAAGATCAACTGAGCAATTATAACGTTTTTATTTCAAAATGATCATGCATACAATACAGTCGAAGTGACGTTTGCAAGGACATATTTAGTCACAAGAGAAAGGGAGAGAATGAATCAAAACTAGAGAGAGAGAGGCGCAGATCACGAAGGACAATGATGTACATATTGGTAAATACAAAACTGAATAATATATACAAATGACCAGATTCTAATCAGGAGCGCAGTTTGAAGGCAAAAGGCACGAATTTCGTAATTACCTGAAAAAGCACTGGTTGAACGCGTTCGGACGAGACTTTTTCGTAGGATGCGGGAAAACGTTCCGAAGAGCAAAAGCATTGCTTGAAGCGTTATTGCAGGTATTTTGCTGCAGTTTTTGGTTAAATCTTCTCCTGCCGAGTTATAGGCGTTTTAAAACTGAAAAATTATTGCTTCTATGAATGACTCAAGAAGAAAAGATCTAACTAAAAATTAAAAAAGGATCCCTCTGCAATAGCGCGCATCTGGTAAAATTTTGAGCTTAATCGGATGAAATTTATGTAAGTCGTAATGCCACACAATGAAAACCCAAGTTTTATGGAAGACTCGTGAACATTAATATCTAGAGACTTGAAATAAAAGATGCTTCGTTCAGTCTTCAAAAAATTCTAAAACCATGATGCCTTAGTCATTTTCAGTTTTAATCTGACGGCATTTCTGCGGAAAGACTCAAAAGAGGGAGACCGTTAATAACTCACGAAGACTTATACGACGACTGGATAAAGTTGTTAGCATAATCATTTTGTATAATGACTTTTATGACCTGAAAGTTTGGCTGTGATAGGATGGAGTTTGTGAAGAAGAGCTTTGGAAGAATGCTTTCCCTTAATACAAATGCGTCAAGTGCAATTGAAAGATGTATATTCATTTTATTCAACAGCATAATTCAACGATCGTAACAAGAAACTATATCTCTTTAAGAAAAGTAAATATTACTACCTGTGCTCTTTTTGTGTGGTGAATGATTGTGTAGAATCAACTGTTTGTCCATCGTATTCATTTAAGCGAATAATATAACCATCACGATTAACTATATTTGTATCGGAAAAGAAAAGAGCTTAGATCGCGAATATTAATCGGGCTTTTGAAGATATACTTACATGTAAAAAAATCTGCAACATATTTCTTTTGTGTTGGGAATATTTTAAATCGGATTTCAACAGCAATTTGATCATCATAGATGAACAATTCTGATAGTCGAAGAGAGAAATGTGTATTTGAAATATGCAGTATACCATTAACATAAAATTGTTTTATTTCATCTTGAGTAGTATATACGTTAGTTGAAGTAATTATTTGTGCATTTAAATCAAAAATCAACATCAGCTGTTCTAGATTACGTGTTTGTAGTGCACTGACATAACGTTGTAATGTACGATGTGAAATAAGTGCCATTGGTGATTGTTGCCGTAATTCTAAACATGTATCATGTACTAATGTATTTTCTATTTCACTTAATACTAATGGCTTAGCTGAATCAGCTAACGGATACCAATGTGGACCATCATAGATGGTTAGGCGCCTGATCTTGCCAGCAGAATCGACTTAATTAAAATGGTTTATAAGATACAAGCATAACCATTTCGTTAATGGAACACTTACATGTAAACCAATCACCAACGAGTCTTGTGTGAGTGGGATTTAAATGCAGTTCAATTTCTACTGCAATCGTGGAATTTGATACGAATAAATAATGTGGTATGGGAAAGAAATAAGGATTACTTGATGATAATGTTCCGTTTTGATAATACGATTCAATATCAGATTTAGTCGTTAATGTGATTGTGCCTGTGAGAACGACAGCATTGGATGCAAAACATTCCATTAATGCAACAATATCACGATTAGATACAGCCGTAAAATATTTGACCATGCCCTGCACTGGTGACATGGTACTAGGATAATGATCTACTTGATTGCCTAAGTTCATTGTCAGAGTAAACCTAGAAAACATCATGAAAATATACGTTGAACAACTTAATAATCAATGATGTATATTTGTCAGAGTTGAGATTGGAATCTGGAGGAATTCGGAATTCACCTAGGTAAGAATAGAATTCTAATTTCAACTGATTGAGATTGGAATTCTAATGTCAACTAGTTGTGATACGAATGGTGCCTAACTGAACTAGTTGAAGTTAGAATTCTAAACCAAACTGGATGAGATTCCAATGTGAACTGACAAACTGGACTAACTGAGTTCAAAATTTAAATTCATGTTGCATTGTTCTCATAAAGTACTAGAATATGTATGTGCTTATTTTTATTCAAATTCTTCGTCTTATCTCTTCCGAGGTAACCAACCCTTGTATGACACTCTTTGATCTTTTCATATAAATCTTCATGAACTACCACTGGTAGTTTATGTTTTGTTGAGTAAATCACATCAACATCAACGATTTTAACAAGATAAAAATGCTCTTTCACCCAAAATTTAAATTTTGCACTAGGTGCTTTATATTCATCAGATTTCAGCACCTGTAATATTTGATCGTGCGTTGTGTATCTTATTGTATATTTTGCACGCTTATTTGGATGAAGAGTCGAAATATAACACTCAAGCTTATTATGGAAGTCTTGCATTATGCAAAATAAATTGAATTAAAAAAGACTGATGTGACACAATATGCTTTATGCAAAAGAAAATTGATACTGTACTGTACAATATCACTAGAAGAAAAATCTTTCCCTTTCTTTTTCTCTGCACGTCACATTTTTTCCTTGTCCCTTTCCTATACAATTTCTTCGCATGAATTTAAATTCTGAACTCAACTAGTCCAGTTTGTCAGTTCACATTAGAATTCCGATCTCATCCAGTTTGGTTTAGAATTCTAACTTCAACTAGTTCAGTTAGGCACCATTCGTATCACAACTAGTTGATGTTAGAATTCCAATCTCAATCAGTTGAAATTAGAATTCTATTCTCACCTAGGTGAATTCCGAATTCTACTAGATACCAATCTCAACTCCGACATATTCATAAGATTATTATTCATAAGGATACATTGACAAAACATTTCCTACTTTATCGGGATGGCGTTTTTAGAGATCAGGGAGCAAGAAGAAATTTAAATAAAATCTTGATTTCTAATTTATTTTTGAAAACTCAAATAACTCCTAAGAAGCATCCGAATCAGATAAGCTCTAGCCGCCTTTTATAGTTTCACACCTATAGCAAAATGAGTTGGTAGAAATTTCAACATAATCAAACTATAATGATTCGACTTTTATTAAGTAACTATTAGTAAAGTACGTACGCTATCTGGATGTCACATTTTTCCTAAAGCTGCGCACAGTGTCTACCGAACAGACTCAAAAAAATTCAGTTAAGTTATCCTGTCTACCCTTTCTCGAAAAGTTTTCCCTCTCTTTGATCTACTGCAATAATTGTTTGAAACTATCAAAATAAAGAAAGTTGAATTATTCTAGTTTTTATGTTTCAACAAGCAGAATACTATTTACCCACTATAAAGCATTAAATATAAAATCATCCCAAAGTATGATAGTCAGTTACAATGTGATAGATAGTAAAAAAATAGAGAATCTATTTTACATGATCAGATCAAAAAAACGTCTGCAAACATAAAATCGTTAAAAATATAGATAGAACACCTCCTTTCGTGCTCTCCCCTAGCAAAACGGACAAATAGATATAGAATGACAAAACTGTAAAATACAGATTAATCAATTTATGAATTTTTTTATGAAAAAGAACGATCTGTGGCCGTTGGCAGAAAAAGGCGCTTTCGCCGAATTTTTTGACTAAGATGAACATTTGAAAAGTGGCAGCCACCGTTGATGGCATCATACGCTCACTTGGTCGCACATACAAAAATAATTCTTTGTACCAGCTGTATTCTTGTTGGACTTTTTACCAGTAGTTTCTACTGTATTTTTGTTGGACAAGAATGTAAAGCGATCTAACCATGGGTGGCGGAACACTTTCGCAAAAACTTGTTTATCGGAAAAGAAGAATAAATGAGCCTGGTTTTGTATTTTGTATATCATGTTTTGGAATCTGAATGAAGTAACGTGATGAATAGTCATTATGTGATATAGTTATAGATATACAGTTACGCATCTTGAAAATATGTTTCTGTGAAACTACTTTTTGTACTCACTCCCACACTGTCCACACTACCACTTCCCTCGATGCACTGCCAAAAATATCCAAATATGAAATATTCGCAGCGGACTCGGGGTCCTGTTCGTGGTAATGTCGTGTCACGCTTTTAAATGAAGGATAGCGCCCGAAACGTTTACACTATCGTACTTTTTATTTTCGACCAGAAAAAAATATTTTCGTTTCATAGAAAGGCTCGGACAAAACGAGAAAAGATCTCGGAAATATGGCGGATTA
This sequence comes from Didymodactylos carnosus, assembly GCA_905250885.1. Taxonomy (NCBI): domain Eukaryota; kingdom Metazoa; phylum Rotifera; class Eurotatoria; order Philodinida; family Philodinidae; genus Didymodactylos; species Didymodactylos carnosus. The sequence continues at coordinate 12,906 of CAJNOQ010004496.1, read as the reverse complement.
GATCTCAATTGTCTTAGTTGCATAAAAAAACATGGAAAAGATTTCAATTTTTAAAAATAAATATTTTTATTTCAAAATCATGGTATGGATCTTGGAAAAAATATGCAACAGATCTCAATTCAGTTAATTGGATGGAAAACATGGAAGAGATCTCGACTTTTTTTGTGCAGAAGTGTACTTAAAGGGATGGACGCAAAAGAGGACTCCCCTGTTACAAGATCCCTCTTGAACTCATAACGCAAAAACCACGTTAGAAGACCCCCTTCTTTTATCGACTTTTTAACCTAAAATAGGTTGATTTTGAGGTTCAATCAAACACTAATCTTTGCGTTCGTCTTTTCCCTCAGCTGTTCCCAGGTCGAATTCGCCAGATCGGATCCTTTTAATTCCGGTGATTTCCGGAGATCGGAATCTGCTCAATTCCTTCGCATTCCGATAGTTTCTTTCTGGAGGATCCGGAGATATCCGGAACCAGGTGGATCCGTTAATTTCCAGTGACCACAAATCGACGAATCTTGTGATGTGCACTTTATTTTTTTTTCTTTCCAGTACGGATAATGTATTCACTGTTTTGTTTCACGACAGAAACACTTTAAATACGACACTGCAGAAAATGAAAAATGAGAAGTTGTTCTTCTCAAATTCTTAACAATGTGAGTCGTCGTATATCATCATCGTCATCGTATAATATCTTTATTTCACTGTTCATATTTATTTGTTACAAATTCTCCTAAACTTATAAATTGATTCCTCGTGGTGCTTTTGTAAATAGATGAAACAGGAAATTTCTTAATATTTTATCATAAAAGTAATCTATATGAGGCCTGTGTTAGCTATAAATTTCTATACGAAAAAAAAACGAGATCTCTTCGATGTTTTCCATCCAATTAACTGAATTGAGATCTGCTGCATATTTTTTCCAAGATCCATACCATGATTTTGATATAAAAATATTTATTTTTAAAAATCGAGATCTTTTCCATGTTTTTTTATGCAACTAAGACAATTGAGATCTAATCCGCGATATTTCCTAGATCTTTTAAATTCTTGTCCGAAAGGCTCGTACAGCCAAAAGTTCTTTTAGTCTCACCCAGTGTTTTTATTTTCTGGGTTAATTATAGTTCAGACGCGTTTCCTTTAAATCACGTAAACGCGTATTTTCAGGAAAAACATATCTACAATTCCAAAATTGTGTTAAGTAAAACGCGTTTTATTTTCCAGCATTTCAATAGTGATTTTCTTGTTGCTAACTACTCTCAAGAATTCTCTCAAGCCATTCTGTTCTGTTATTCATGATGTGTAGCGTCGATCGAAGGCAAAGTTGTGCATATATCACTGGCTGTCTTGTATTCTAAATTAGGCCTTTATACGCCAAAAAAAAGTAACATGCACGTTTCACTGTTTTAGAAAACTGTAAAAAGTAATCTGTGTTCTTTTTCTTGTTCTGAAATGAATCATTGAAAAACGAAGATAAAAGCATTTTATAAAAAAAACGTTTTTAGGAAATGCAAAAGCTGTTTTTCTTTCTGACATGTTATTTCATTACTGACAACAGCAATCCTTCTACGGATAACAAACGAAAAAATACTTGTTTTACCGTTGCAGAAAAACTGCAAAAAGTATATGTATTTTGTGTTTGTATCCTTTTTGCAACTTTTCTGTAATGGTGAAACAAGTATTTTTCAGTTTATTATCCGTAGAAAGATTGTTGTTGTCTGTATAATGAATAACATCGGCTTTTAATAGGCTTAATCTACGAAAAGTTGTTGTCGTCTTACTTGGTATTATACTAGAGTGTCATGGTCAGTGTTTCTAATAGGAATTTTAAGCAAAGTGGGTTTCCACAGTTTACCACCGCATTTTCCATTTTTTCCCTGCTAAAAACAAAGTGGAAATCGAATTTTCAAAGTGGAAACCCATTTTGTTCAAGCGACACCCACTAATCATTAAAAACACTGGTCATGGTATGTGTGTGTAATGAAACATAGGATAGTCATTGATGTCGGACTCTTGATCTCGATGATCGCTGTTCCCGGCTAAGAAACAGAAAGAGATAGCAGAAACGCCACGATCTGCGAAGGCGAGGACACACACCAAAGCGCAGAAAGCTAAGAGATCTGTACTCGCACACTACTGTATTGTGTCTAATAAAATGAGGAATAAGACGATATAATGAAATAGCAAAGAAAAACCAAAGAGAATGAATAGCAGAGATAAAAGACTAATGAAGCACATAAATCTAATCGTGGACAGAGAACTCACTGAGAGAGTGTAACGAAAACAACTAAGGCGTGAGTATAGAGATACACAAGAAAACAGAACGGTTACTCCGAGTGTCCAATGAAAGCTCTATCTACGTCTCTCTAAGTTGGAGATGACTATGGCGATAGTTGCCGCTAGCGATTGGAAGAAAGCTTTGGGTTGTAAAACAGTTCTATTTAAATTTGAACCGAAATTAAGATGATCGTTGATCAGTTGAAAAATATACAACAACCAACAGGTGCAACAGTCTATCAAGATGTCACTCGTCGTCATCTAGATATCATATTGTCGAAACAAAAAAAATAAAGTTAATGTTAAGTTGCTGAAAAGTGTTTTTTCCTGTTCAGCACACTCGATAACCCGGAAGACTTTCTATTTTTGGCGAGGGGTACTTCCAAAAGTTTAGGAAAATTTTTGAAATAAAATGGCACAGAAAAATCTCCATGGGAAAGTAATATTAGTTTGAAAATTTTTTCTAAACTTTTGGAAGTACCCCTCGCCAAAAATAGAAAATTTTCCGGGTTATCGAGTGTGCTGAACACGAAAAAACACTTTTCAGTAACTCAAAACCAACTTTATTCTTTTTCCGGTGATATGCTCAGATATACTGCGGTCAGCAGTGCCGATTTGTACATATATTATGAGGTTAAGGTGCTACCCGAGAAAAAAATGGATCACTTTTGCAGTTTTTCCGTAACAGTGAACCGTGTATTTTTCTTTTTTTTGCCGTATAGTGGCCAAATTCAGAATACAAGACAGTTGGCGATAGATGGACGAAAAAGTAGGAGGAAGCTGTCGTATACAACACACCTAGTCTTCTAGAAAGAGATTGACTAGGAAACCACTGACCACACACAAGAAAGAATTGATACGTTTGTTTGAAATTCAAAGACTGATTACTGATCAGTTTCACTTCTGTTAATATAAAAACTCATCAGGGTATCTACAAGAAAGACACTCTGAAGAAATGGAAAAAACTTACGTACCACCCGTATTTTTAACCACGTAGAGAAATACACGGCAAATTGCCTCGGTACTGATCCTCAGGTTAAGAGACTCAACCGAGGAATCTTCCTGTATTTCTCTACGTGGTGACAAATACGAGAGTAAATTACAGGGAAAATTGTTGCCTGGAGGCTTGTAGATAGTTTTTAATAATATAGTTCAAGTATAGTAGAAATCTCGGTTGGCAAAAAATAAAGCTCCCAGTGAATAACTTTCACTTTTATAGAATTACATATTAGCATCGCAACAGTGCCACACGAGTTGGTGCCTTCCTGGCTGAGCTAACCATAAGAACAGAATTTTTTTTCAAGATTTTCATTAATATGCACAGGTTTATCTTTATGCTATTGCTTAGAAACATTTGAGAGAGATTTACTGTTCCATTTCATCAAAAATATCTGACAAAACTTTTTTCTCTTATTTTGAGCCTTCAAAAGACTCAACCAAACCTTTGTTCGAACTTGGTGATGAGTAGTAAAAAATATTACTCGTTTAAAAAAAAAAAGACCTGATGAGTTCATACCTTGCAACAGATCATTTTCTTTAAGGCTCCCCGCCCCTCAAAAATTATCTCCGACACCGTACATCCGATCTTGACGAAACCGTCCATAAATGTTTGGCACAATGAATTACGAGAATGAAAATTTTTTTTGTCTCCAAGTCTTACGGTTTAGGGGTTTTCCACACATCAGTGTCCAAAAAGGACCCTGAAGTGCGTCCCAAGACTTTTTAATATACTTCAAGTTGAAGAGTTCGGTTGGTTTTATTTTAAACTAGACACCTAACTACACCGACTGACCGGCGCCGATTTTTCAATCAAGCCTTTATTGGTTTTCCGGGTAACTAACAACCTCCAAAATCCGAAAAAGCCTTTCGAATTTTCTAAAAATCCTCAGTTTGACTAAAAACTAAGATCTAATTCAAAAATCGACGCCGGTCGGTCGATGTAGTTTCTTTTCCTCTTTTAAATTAAAGAAGAATGAACTCTCCATGACGAACCGCCATTAAAAATCTTGGGACGCACTTCAGTTGTAACCCTTATATAGTGAAAACGCTGTATTAAACACTGTATGAAATACTCGATTTTAAGACTTCTAGAAAAATGCCTGTAACGTTTTGATGCAGGGTCATACAGAGTTGTGCGAGGTCTTATTTTTATCAGAAACGTTTACTCTACAAAGCTATGTGTTCAGAAAAATTTAACTTAATCAATAAATCTTAAAGCTTTTGATGGTGATCTGTAAGCAGTTGTTCGACTGAATTATTAGTGGTACAATTTCATATACTGCCGTATACACATCTAGCATTGCTTTTGCTTGTGTCTTGATTTGAAGATTCCATAAATGCAATCCTTGAGTCATTCGTTTCATTTAATTGTCGCAACTCCCTTTAATTTCCAGCAGTTCGATTTGATGTCCATTTTTGGTTTTATCGAGCTCGTCTTGCAATTTTTTACATTCTGTATTAAATGTTGAAATTGTGTTTTTATGTTGTGAAAATGCATTTAGATTCAAGGATCTATACATGTCTATACATTCGCATTAATTTATTTTCGTAATGTTGACCTTGTTGTTTCATCTTAAAACTAACACTTTGATTATTCTTCAATTTTTTAATTCATTCTAGATAATAGTCATCTATATAGGTACATTTGTAATTTGTTGATTCGTGGTCTCCTCCACAATGGTGGCACATATTCCCTGTGGTCGAAACCATCCTTTCTATCTTTATCGCATCTTCTACATATTTCAATTGTATACCGACAATTTCTTTTCATATGCCCAGGACAATTATATTTACTACGTGTTACTACATACGGATGGCCAATTAACGAAATATTTCCACGATTCAGTATACTGTCATACTCTTCTTTAGTCAACAAATCAACTCACATGTGTGATGATCGATAGTTCTGTGTACCCAACATTTATTGAACACACACTTTCCCATTTTTCTACAATATCCATTTTCACACCGTCAAACGAGAGGTTATTGTCAATATACTTGTAATAGCATATTGTACGGTAATTTTGAGGAAAGGATCGGCTTCAACTACTCCGTAGGATAATGGGTAGCATCACAAAAATAAATAAATACTTCAGTAGAGTTCGTAAAACATAATAGAACATCGCTTTGGTCGACGATGAAATGTTCAAACCTTAACGCATACTGAAACCGAGCGTTCAACTTTCTAAAATTATTATCAATTCTTTTAAATAAACTTTTCGCCAAATTAACACCTTGTTGTTGATTTGCGGGTTTGGGGCTGCATTCGATTTTTAATGGAGGAAAACAATCGGCAACTATAAATCTTAATCCTTGTTGAGACACAATTTGATTTTGTTAAAAGCTTTATTAAAAAGAAAAATCTGAGCACAAAGGGTTAAAAGAAACCCACTTTAACACTATACACAGAAACACACACACAGTAAACATAAGAGCCTAAAACATAACAAGAAAAGAAAAATTCAGAAAAAAAGAAAAAATTTGATTTCGTTGCTGTGATTGCTCTTTATCATTCTATCTTCGAACATAGGGCGAATGTGCATGGTTTACATTGATTTATCGCTTGTTGTTGTCAAAATTTTGATTTGAGTAAGACTTAATTCTCGAATTATTCTACGTTTGACTTTGATGAAGTTTCATTCACTGCATTTCATTGTAGAAGTCTTGCCTTTTTACCAACAACATTTTAAACATCTGAGTCATTTTCGAATTCATCATTATCTGGCTGCTGTCGTCGTTCTGGTGTTCCAAATTGCTGTTGAGTATAAAACTTTAACGTTTTTTCTAAATAACCTGTTGTAACTTCGTCTCACTGCTACAGAATTGTACCATTATATCTACCCATTGGAACTTTTAACCATATTATGAGAAAAACACAAAAGAAGCTTTGGATGTGTAATTCAAGACTTTTTCTACGGTAAAATGGTGTAAAAAGAAGTTTTGAGTAATTTCACGTAGATCATCGATTAGAAGGAACTGAGTGGACGCATTCAAAGGCGTATGACGAAAACTTTTGTTTATTCCATATGGTTATGTCATGATCACCGTGAAATCAATAAGGACTGCACCTATAATCCTTCTTCACATATATATGTGTTATCACCCCACAGTGGGCATCCAAGCGGACATTAGGCGAAAAAGTCGATTTGTTTTTTTTTCCAAATATAAATAGTGTAAAATGTAGCCGTTTGACTCTATCGAATGGTGTATGAATGTCTATTTTGATGTTCACTTCTAAGTGGAGAAAGAAGGACACGAAATTTGCAATACGAATATCGAAAACCATGACATGTATGCACAAAAATGTAATTTTTTCTTCACACAGCTGCTTTCAACGATTGGAAAGAATATATTTGGAATCAGCATGTCCTCACCTATCTAGTTCCACGATTTTCCTGACCTCGAAAATAACAATAAAATATATCAATATGTTTCCGAACACCCACTTTATCTACAGTGCATGCGACTTTTTGCGACTTTTTATCTAAGTCGGATTATCGATTTTTCAAAACCCATACGGATTTTACGGTATTTCGAGGTTTTTCTGGCTACGAAAGCACTTTTATTCAAAAATAATATCATATTCGGAATCAGCATGAAAAACTGCATACAATGTTGTTCTCTAGTTAGATTCGTTCGTTCTTATTCTCATCTTTCTCATGTTCATCTAGTCGAGATACTGTTTTTATTTATTTTTACTCACGTACAAAAATAAACGCGATATACATCTCTCATCACTTCTTGTATTGAACGGCAATACGTGTAATAACTCATATTTTTTGTCGTAAAAATAAACGTTTCAATGGGTAAAAGAAGTATTTGTTGCAAAAAGAAAAGTAGAAGACCTATTATCAAACAAATTCGGTCGGAAAATCTAAACAGGAAGTGCGATTATTCATCATCATCAGACATCAACGAAGAATCAACGAATTCAGTACAAAATCAGTCCACATCAAGCATAGAAAATATTGAAGATAATATGGTTTTTTGTCTTCACATTTCCGTGTTTCCCAAATGTCTCCACCATTTTAAACGCTAGGAAGCTGGGGTTGGTCCTAAAATGAAGGGAATGATCAGCGCTACAATTTGACAGAGCCGAAATTTTCGATTTTATGTTTAATATCTCATGAGGTTCAACTGTTTCACAACATACTCCCTATTTTTATCATATCTTATAAAGTAAGCTTAAAAAAAAGATACTGCAACACAAAAAAATCGGGCTCTGTCAAGCTGTAGCCCCAGATCTGGGCTACATTTTAAAACCAATCCGAGCTCTCCTGCATTTGAAATGGCAGCGAAATTTGGGAAACGGCGAAGCCCACTTTTGACCCTTAATCTGGAGGGAAGACTCAATATTTCGAGCTGAAATTTTTACTGTGAAGTAACTAGCCCGAGATACACCTCCTGTAAAAATTTTAGCAAGATTGGAGGATCGCTAAAAACCATATTATGCCTTAAATACTTTCGAATTAATGCAAACTAATTTCGAGATTCAAAGGAATTTGAAGAAATTTGAAAGGAAATTCGTTCACATTAATTTAAAAACCTTTTTGGCGTTCAAAACTAATGCGCATCAATTTAAATCTTTGAATAAATATAAAAAAATCAAAAACCATACTTCAAATTAATGCGCATTAATTTAAAAATACTGAAATTAATTTTAGTTCATTTTTTCATGAAAAAATTAATCCCTCGTTACCGCATTATACAAAGTCTCATATTAACGTAATGTACACGAATTTCGAGCTTGGAATTAGTGTACATTAATTCGAAAACTCTACACTAATTTGAATTAATGTTTTTCCAAATTCCTTTAACTCAATTTAGTAATAAATCGATTTGCACTAATCTGAAAGAAATTAATTCAAAACAATTTTCAATTTAAAATTAATCTGAATTAATTTTTGTAGATATTATCATTGTTAATCTCCTACCGAATTAATTTAAAGAAATTTGTGATTTTAGAATGTTTTAAATTGATTTGGAAAAGTATTAATTTACAATATTTTAATTTAAAAATTCTTTGAAACTAATTTAGATTCAAACCAATTTAAATCAATTTAAGTTACATGGAAATTAGTTTATATTAATTTCCGTTAAAAACTAATTTAAACTAATTTGAGACTAAATTAGTTCAAATAGTTGGTGAAAATTTCAATATTTTTTTTCAAAAAAGAAAAAATCCAAGTCCCCAAGTATATCTGATATAGTTAGAGGCCGAGTTTCCCGAAGCAACTTTTTGCGAGAAATCCAATGGCAGTCTCAGAAATTCTTGAAAATATTTCTGAACCGAAATAAATACCTATTTCCTAATTTTTGATTTGAAATTAATTTCAACAAATGTTTTCTAAATCAATTTAAATGAATTAGTTATTACAAATTGATTTAAATTAATTTACGAACAGAAATTAATAGAAATTAATTTTGTTTATAGCACTGCAAAAAAATTTGAGTCTATAAATTAATTTACATTGATTTCCAGTGTCAAATTAATGTACATTATTTTTCTTTAAATCAATGTAAATGGATTTGTTGATCGAAATTAATTTAAATCAATTTTCAATCAAAAATTCGTGCCAACCGATTTAACGAAAAATAATATGCATCAATTTGGTATTGAAAATTAGTGTAAATTAATTTATAGACTCAAATTTCTTTGCAGTGCTGTAAAAAAAATGAATTTCTATTAATTTTGTGAATTAATTTAAATCAATTTATAATAACTAATTCATTTAAATTGATTTAGAAAACATTTGTTGGATGTTGAAATTAATTTCAAATCAAAAATTAATCGGAACGAATTTCTGTATCCAAAGTTAATGTAAATAATTACAAAAAAAATTAATGCAAATTAATTTCAAGTTTTTTGAAACCAAAATAGGTACTTATTTCGATTCAGAAATATTTTCAAGAATTTCTGAGACTGCCATTGATTTCTCGCAAAAAGTTGCTTCGGGAAACTCGGCCTCTAACTATATCAGATATACTTGGGGACTTGGATTTTTTCTTTTTTGAAAAAAATTGGATGAAAACAACCTGATTGAGTATTTTTCGAGGTTATATATAAAAGATGTTCGATTTACCATTGATATTCTACTCGAACAGAAAAATAAAACCGATTGTGCCGTGTTATTTAAATTAGGACAAACAGAAAAAGCCGGTAAGATTACAGAAATTCTTCGTACTAAACAACACAAATATTTTTGAAAGTTATTCCATTAGATATAACAGAAAAATTATCGGTGACTATCAATAATGAAAAAATATCAATGCCGACCTTAATGATAGGACGATTATTGACGAATAATCAATTGTATCTGAAGCCACAAAATTTGATAGAAAAACTGTCAATGTATTACGATCAAAGTTCGAATAGACATGTTTTTCTTCGCTTTCTAACACTAGTCGAAAGCACTTGATATTTTTTTTAAGTAGTAGTGGAAAATAAAAGCTGAATTTTACCTTATTCTTGCAGGTCTGGACAAAAAAGTCGCGATTCAAAAAATACTTCCGATCACTTCTTTCTCGATCAAATATACACATTATCTTAAACTTTTCTACATTAATTTCAACTCTCGAAATAAACTAATTTATATTATCGAAATTATTCCAAATCTGTTACAAATACATTTATTTAAATGAATTCGAGAGTAGAAATTAATTTGAAGCAATTTAAAGCACGAAATTATCTCAAACTCATTCGAAATAAATCAATTCAAACCCGTTCAGTTAAAACTAATTTAAATTAATATTTTCTCAAACTAATTGGAGCTAATTTTAGCGAAGAAATTAATTCTAGTTCATTTTAACTGCGAAATTGTTGTAAATTAATTTACTACCAACGAATTTAAATTAATTTGGCCTCTTAAATTGATGTGAAGTAATTTTTCATCTTTTTTTGGGTCAGAAATTAGTGTGCATTAATTTAAAATTATTTAAAAGTTCCAATGGATATTAATAGGAAGGATTATGCCTCTAACATGACACGTGTCTCTGTTCAAGGATGATAATTTTTCTATTCTCTGAATGAGCATGACAAATCCGTATACAGATATAAACTTTTTGCTACCTCAAAATCACAAAAGTTTTTTTCCTTTTATTTACACATCCATATGTTTACCGTACATAATCACACACAATGCTAACAACAGAGCTACCCTATTTAATACTCCTGAAGGAATAACACGAAACTATTCAAACGCTCGAAGCAATTAAAATTTCAATGAAATTGCTTTCTACGAAATTTCCCCAAATTGCTTGCAACTCAGACAGTTTTTCCAAGTGACCATACATAATAGCTGAAAATACTGATATAATGTTCCTAGATATTTCTTTAGTGCTTTTTCCCATCAGCTCTAATATTACCAATAATATCTGAACCTTCGATTGTACAAGCATTCAATAGACCCTGTTAGTTACTATAATGTATAGCTATAATATCAAATATTTCGTCTGATAAGCAATTCTCTGGATAATTTTTTAAGTTCATTCAGAAGTCAGCCACATTTGTGACATAAAGTTGCGATGTTAGTTATACTGGCATCATCCATCTGTTGTGATTACAAGATTTTTTGACGTCCCGTCTTATCGTGTTCCGTAAGGACTTTATATGGTAAACTTCGGGAACCTGTCTCGTCGGAACGAGACTATCTCGCGCATCTCTGGCACGAAAAGGCCAGAAATAGGCTTTGTACACTGGTGCTACCATATCTTAATTTCGCTTTCTCAGTCTGACAGCCACTATCGCTTATCAAATTTAACAATTATTCACAAGTATCAGTCGAGATATTATTGATTGTTCATGTTCACCTTCAAGAGACAAATAAATTTAGACTAAGAATATTTAATCATGAAATTACTAGTCTACCCAAACAAACATCACCTATAGAAAAAATCTAGATACATTTCGTCTGTAATCGCGCAATATACGACTAGTTGTCATCTAGATTACTAGGTGGAGAAGGGACTTTTAATTAGATACATCTGCATATGCAACCAACAATAGTTAAATCGATCGATTATCGTTTGATAAATCGATAGTTGCAACTGAGGAGAAATCTAGCAATCGTCGGATTACTAGATTTTCACTGTCATTGCCAAATAATTGTAATCGAGCAAAAATCTAGTAATTTGGATGAATTGGGTGATACTAGATTATTTTTCTATGCTTGGGTAACAAGTGTACGGTTATCTTCATTAATAAAGTGCAAGATACAACAGCAGAGATACAATTGCATATCCTATTAATACAACTGTAAGGCTCGACTGTCCAAAAATCAAGTATACGTTATGATCCATCTCATCTTAAATGGTTATAGTATAAACATTTTTAAAAAAATTGAAAAGCTTTTATTGGAAGATATTGAGGTTGAGAAAAACTTCAATTCTATTAGTTGTATAGAACTCTGTTCGTTGATTAAAACTCGCGATGTTTGGCTGTCGTGATAAAAAACGTTACGACGTCCACAAAATGAGCACGTCCGTATAGTGTGCACTTTTCTTAAGCATATTGTCCGTTAAAAAAAGAATAACGCATAGGTATTTTCTTAATAACATTTGAATGATGAAAGCTAGAGCGATACGATTTTTAGAATTGAAAAGTGAGTCTTATGGAACATCTTTTTACAAGCAGAAAGTCTTCTGAACTTTTTTCAAAATCGGTTTTTCAAAGAATCTTCGGAAAACACATGTATAGCAGGAAAATTTAAAAATACTAAATTACTGATTTATTACATTAGTAAATATAGGAAAGTAGACTCTTCAAAATTAGATCTAAGCAATTGCGTGAAAATCTTTGGTTCCTAGAGGGCGACTTTTCCCTCGAGGCCTAGGATCGGTCGTCTTTCAGTCTGAAAGACGTGTGAATGAATAATATCCACATTGTTCTGAAATATGGTTCACCCTACAGTTTCATTGAAGAAAGTGAACTTATACATGATATTCAGAATCTCCTCAATAGCGATAAACTGAAACGTATTGATCAACTAGGGAAGAACTACTCTCAATTTTGCGTTAACAAAGCATAATCTATTTATTCGTGTCTAATCATTTCTACCACGTATAGAAACTTTTTAGATTGAAATGACGCAAAATATATCAATACCTCCTAAATATTCTGGAAGTCTCCAAGATGGTTATTAGTGACCCCGAACGTCACAGCGGTCGGTTACAATATCTTTGATCGTTCATCTCTTCATTCTAAAGTTTTTGCTTCCATATGGACACAGTATACATGGAGAACAATTTTTATCGGAAGCAACTAAGCGAGTATTTCAAAATATATTTCGGTTGATCATTATTTCTTTATTCTGTTCGTTAAGCCGATATAGCTACGATCAGAAATGTGCATGATCATCACCGTGACCATTTAAAGAAACAGTAATAACCTCAACTTAAGTAAGACAAATGACAAAAAATATTCTTCACTAATTTTGCTTGAAAAAAATATTTCTTGTTTAATTCGTTTTTTAGATGTAGTAGTTACTTTTTCTCCGACAAACACTTAACTAACGAGGGAAGGCCACCAACTGCCCCATCGCTTTTGGCTTAAAACCTAGTGGACAATAGGTAATCGACCATGCTAATGCCGAATATGATAGCCGTTTTCCCCCGCAGGCGTTTTCTAGTCCGTCT
>CAJNOQ010004495.1:0-17374 GCA_905250885.1 Didymodactylos carnosus | reverse complement strand
AGATACATCGCTCATTGCTACTTAAATTATCTGAATAATCGCAATATTCACAACGCCATTCTGTTTCATACGGCTGTGTTTGATCAATTTCTATCGGTATTGAGTTAGTTGTATTAGGCGATCGATAAGGTGGAACTAAGGGATTAGTCTGTGTTGCTTTTTGAGGACTGTCTGGAATTTCAAACTGAATGGTGCTACCCACAGTGCAGAAATACATTTGTCACAAAGAATATCGATTGATGGATCTTGCGTATTGCAAAAGGGAGTATTACATGTAAGTTTAATTATTGGTTCCTCTCGGACAGGCTTTGGAATGTCATTGTTCGGTTTTAATTTTTCTGCTTGAACACGCATATCTTGTCGATATGTCTCACATGTATCAATATTGCTAGAATTTTTGCATGTACATGTTGGACAATTCCAACCGGCTTCACCATTTTATACCATCAAGTAAAAGCAGATGAAAATGTGATGAAATGTTTTCATAATAAAAACAGATATATCTCATTTCAGTTTTATTGATAATTAAAACATTTTAACCATCAATATTACTCTTACTAATTTTATGACGACTCAAAATTGTATTTTTATATAGGCTGCTAGAAAACATTGTTAATACTTCTGTATTGTATTTTCCATCGTGATACGTAGGGCGTTCAAAAAGTTTCCGGACAGATTCTTTTTAAAAAAAACAAAAAGCTTTGTGTAGTAACAAAAATTTTTATGCCGTCAGATAGAACATGTCTTGAAGTATATTTAGCACTGTTTAAATAAATGAAAAGTCGACTTTCGCTCTTTTACCTAATGTCCGCCTAGATGCACATTGTGTGGAGGACTGGAGGCAATAATGCTGATGATTGCGTATTAGCAGAGGCTAACTATATGGGACATTCGCCTCAATATCCCGTTTAGAAAAAACAAATTTTCTTCTGTTGAGATTGACTTGAATGCGGGTGGAAGTTTGAAAAAGCTGTACTTAGCTATTCCACGTAGCTGTTGAACGGTGAGAATTCAATCAAAGGACACAAGCACCTATCAACCTCGAGAACAAAGTTACAAAAATACATCAGAAATTGACAACCTCCCCGTTTCCAACAATGTGCTCAATCAAGAAACGGAAAAGACGATTGAAGTTTTTATTTTGCAGTTAGATAGAGAAGAACGATCGTTTCTGATCAAAACAAGCAAACCCGACCGAAAAAGCTTTTATTTTGATGGATTATGGGGCTTTTACTGAAAGCACTACTATAACCGAAATTTAAAAAATTAATGAAAAAATGCACGACAACCGATAGAAAACTGTTATTTCGCTGTGGCTTTTGATGTGAAAAAATCTGAAGCGAGGTCAGAACTACAAAATGATTAATTCAGTTTTTCTTACTTTCAAAACGTTAACACAAGAAGTAATTTTTGAGTTAACGGGCTGATTTCATCACAAAACGGTCCACCTCCTTTCCTCTTCTTTAAAATCACATCTTGTTCTGAGTGACGTTCACGCATCTTTTATGCTTATGCGTTTAGCTGCAAACCCTGATCTGTTCCAATCGTGCAGTCATTAGCTGAGTGATTGTATATGAGCATCTGAGTGTGTCATGCATTTTTAATTCTGGTGAAACTAACTACAGTGGTTCGTAAAAGAAATCTTTGCCACAAAGTAATAAATATTTGAAGCAAATAAAAACAGCTAAAATTTCTGCTGAATTTTCTTTCTGATATACGGAATTTTGCACAGAAAAACTGCGCTTAGTACGTAAACTGCGGGCAGCTATAGATGTTTCGGTAACTGCGATGAACCGTGATTATTAGAAACCGCACGTTTCGTGTTAGAAATTCAGATTCCGAATGAACGCCTTCTTCACAGAACTGCGGTTAAAGTAGAAAACAAGGTTTCGAATAGAGAAACCGTATTCCATTTTACGATCGCAGTGTATCGCATAGTTCGATTAATCGCAACTTCGAACAAACTGCGATTACAGCCTGCTGATATCGCATTCTGCACGTGATTTGCGTTTAGCCACCGCTAAACAAAGCACGCTGTTGATCGCAATGCAAAACCAAAAAAGGCGATTATTGTCTACGAAAATCGCAATTAACAGTTCGAACCTTAATTCAATTCATGTTATTTTGGTCAATTAAAAATGACAGGGTAATAACAAAAGTTCAACAAAGAACTTGTCCAGGCTTTTTAACCTCAATGAGAACCGCTTCATCGGATAGAGCATGAAAAGACGCGTTGAATGCGTATCTTGTTGTTTTGTGTTGATATGATTTATGGGGAAAATATGATTTACAAAAAAGGCCTATGTTTCTGAAAAAGCGATTAATTAAAAAGTTTTCCTGAGAACGTGCTTTACATTTTAGACCCTTCGGGCAGTTAGGAATTTTGCAGCTCTGCATTCTAATCTGACGCTACCAGCTCATGAATACGTTTCTCTACAAAGTGACGAAATGCTCAGAAAAGGTCTGTTCTGCTGGGAAGTGGGATCCTCATAGATCTAGAAGACCGCCGTACGTTATTTTAAATTTCTTTAAACGTGATATTCGTCATCCAGAGCTCGAGTTGTGCTGGGCCTGTTCCTCTCGAACTGTTCAGATAAAGTCAATGTAAACTTGGTATGCTGCTGAAAGAACAACCCCTGAGTCTCTGTTGAGATTGAAACAATGTCATGTCGTTTAATCGTGTATGTTTTCTCAAGAAACATGACTATTTTTATCTTGTTCATTGGGCTTCTCTTATCGTTTTTTACTAGTCATATTAAATTCTCCATTTGTTACGTTTTCTCAATTTTATAATAAACAAGAGAACTAGATAACAACAATTTGTATTTTGCAGCTTCGTAAAGTCCATTGTACTATATTTTGAGATATTTATTATTATGCCCATTCCAGGCTATTGTACACAGTTATTAATCAAGTAAAGTTCTTGTATAACGGGAAATTCTGGCGTAAAATAGAACTATTCGCATGGCAAAAGAAAAGAAAGTGAAGATCTTTTCGTATTTTTCTTTGTCTGCCTTTCAGTTTATATATGAATTTTAATTTAGTTTAGCTTTACAGCCGCTTATCAGCTGGTTACTAGAGACTCGAAACAGAATTTATTTGTGAAAAAATCAGAAGAAGATACCACAATCGATTTCAGTCTTTCTCAAGGGTCTTATCAGGTAGTTTTGCTCGAGAACGACAGAGTTAAGGCACGACAAGCAACACAAGTCACGAGGGAACCGCCCCAAGTGTTTCCGAGCTTTTTCGTCGAAACACACATAGCCATAGGTTGTCGCTAATGCTGATTTCAAATATCACAGACGGAACGGCATATGGACCCTTGGAGTATTCTGGAAAACCAGTTTTTTCAAGAACTCCAAAAAATAACCAAAACCTTTTTTTGAATGAGGCATGATTGTAGACCGCAAATTTCTGATTAAAATGAGACATCTACCAGCTTTACATGACCTTTGTTTGCAAAGTTATAGAATTTACGCGAAAAGCCCTAAATTAATTTCTTCTTATTTCTGTAGCTTTGAGCTGACATTGAACATTTAGGGCTTTTCGTGTAAATTCTATAACTTTCCAAAGGTCGTGTAGAACTGGAGAATGTCTCATTTTAATCAGAAATTTGTGGGCCATAATAAGCCTTATTAAGAAAGGTTTTGGTTAATTTTTAGAGGTTCTGAAAAACTGTTTTTTTTAGAAAACCGAGTCTGCGAGGGCTCGTATGCTGCTCCAACTATGACATCCGAAATCAGCATCAGCGATAACCTATGTCTATGTGCGTTTCGACGAAAAGACTCCGGAACCTCTGGGGCGGTTCCCTTGTCAGTTCACATCGTGTGAGAATGTTACTATTCCTTATTCTCATCGAACAAAGAACGATAATTTTCACACGATGAGAATGGAGCACAAAATCGCATGCCACTACACATATTCTGCTTTTCTTCGTTAAGTATTTCTTTCTATTCTATCAGAAATGATTCATCCCTTAACGTAAACTGTATCTAGTAACTGGCACTCAACAAACATTGGGACAAACGTGAAAGGCACCATACTTACGGTTCGGTCTTGGGAAGTGGTCACCAATCCTTTTACTAGTCGCTCTCGTTCACAAATTAAAATTGTATCAAGTCGAGCTTGACATTTCATACAGATTTATGTATTAGACCTTTTTGACTTGCCTGTGCACATTACTGAACATCATTTCTCCGCGAATGACTCATGAAAAGAAAGAAGTAGGAAAAAACCAAGTTGTCGGAAATAAAAGCCAAACGCGAGAAATGAACAAAGTATGTTTTGTTCCAGTCTTTTAGATGAGTAGAAATTAATGAGGTGATTTCTACAATTCTGAGTATCAAAAAATAGTCTTTTTTTAATTTTTAGCATAGTATCAGATCTCACGAGCACATGTACTTTGACGGCAAACAATGTTATTATCTGAGTGTTTCATCTTTTAATAAACAAAACTTTTCTTATCGAAAAACTTCTAAAAGATTGATCACATGTGTTTTGTCAGCAACAATACTACATATGAAAATAAAAAACAAGCGATTCATGATTAGATAAAACGAGATGTGTTTAGTTCACAATATATAAAAGGGAACTGAAATTTTGAAATATCCTGGATAAATATTTGAAAACTTCGCGGATGAGCCCCTGCAACAATCGGCTTGTGTTCGTGAAGACTTAAATTTTGTGTACACTATTGAGTGCGTAGTCTTTTGTTAGAACCAGAACTTGATGATAATGATACGAACGAATCACAGTTTGGGCATACAGCACCATCATCACCATCACTGACTATAACAGCACCATTTGACCGTTTTGTTTTTGCTGATTTTGGTGGTACAAGCAGTATTAAGTTTAGTACATGTAGTCTTTTCCGCAAATAACGAAGTTCCTTACCTTCGATTATTTCATTTGATATACACATAACGCCAGTTGGAATGAGAGTACCATCAGCAGTTTTGAGCACTATATCAAACGCTAGTCTTGATACTTGCAGATTCATATCGATTACAATGTTCTTTACTGGTCTTCCTTGATATACTACCTCCTCTAAACAAAATACAATATGTCTAATGAAATACTGCAAATATATGCATTTACCAGAAAATACAATCTCGTTTGCAGAATAAACGCCCAGTTTCTCGGATAATTTATCTTGTTTATTCCGAATTAAGATCAACTTTTGATAACTTAAAATAAAAACGCTATCACAACGTAAAATTACAAAGTTTTATTACCTTTTGTAACCACGTTGCATGTCTACAGGTTCAATTGGATAGTACAATGATCCATTCGCCAGAAAAACATTAGAGTCATTTGACTTTAATTGATACGGATGCTGGAGATCCGGTGATATGTTCGATGACGTTAAACGGGTAATTCGCATTAACGGTTCCGAACCATTCAGTAATATTTCACGTAAGTCTGGCATCTATACAGACATCAAATATTTCTTTTTGCTAATTGGTTTCGTTTATGGGTAAGGTTTCGAATAAAAATAAAACAAGTTCAACAGCAGAAGACAATTTCATTTTCGTTTATTTATAAAACACTATGTTATTTCAACTGAGGATGATGTCTTAGACATCGAAAGTGCCAGTGTTTTATAAATAAACGAAAATGAAATTGTCTTCTGATGTTAAACTTGTTTTATTCTTATTTCTTTGCTAATAAGGACAGTAGAAGCTCACTGTTGTGGATGGATATGCTTTATGTTTGCCACCATTCGTTTTTCTTCCAAGTAAGTATCGTGCACTTGAAGTCATATCACTCATATATCGAGCATGAACTTCTGCATTTGGTTCATTTTTCATTGATATTGAGAATGTTTCTGGGAGTACCACATCACCACTATCCTACAGAAACAACAACAATAACGGATAAATCGTAATTTACAATGGACATACGGCTTGTTTTGTATTTACAGTAGAACATACGGCTTGTTCAGTTTGGTGAACAATAATCTGCGTATCGCCGCTGTTGAGTGGCTCCTCATCGACAAGTAGCGCACGAGTCATCATACTTGTCCTATCTGGAAAAAATTCTCTCGCTGATGCGTCATCTAATGGTGACTGAGACTGCACCGCATCCTCCTTCTCTTTCGATAAGAGTTCGTCCCAAAACGCATCAACAAGATCTGAAAAAGACAACTATAAATTTCAGTAATTGAACCGCAGAGCGATTAGCAAACCTGGCTCTTGTCCCAATGGTATAACTAAAATAATTGAAAACAACAGGGAATTTATTATCGATTACTTATAATGTTACCTACCGGTTGAGCTTTGAGGCATATCGAGCGACAACGGATTTATTATGGGTATGACAGGCGTATTGAGCTCGACGGATATGTCCAACTCTAAAAGCGAAAAACAATAATTAAATTCCCAGTTGGTAAATGTTAACGTATTCGTGCACTGGGTTTTACATTTAGTCATACCTTGGTCGAATTGAACCACGAAATCATACAATATATCTGAAGACTGATCAGTCATCTTTGTCGACGAATAATTACACTTGATTAATTGAAAATCTGGTTATGATTTAAGGAAATAAATATGAAATAAAGGGATTATCTGAAAACAGATAGAAGGATACATGAGAATATAATATCACTACACAGTTAGTTTGTATATATAAATGTGAAAAATGAAATCTCGTTTGAGAAGAGAAGGAAAAGAGGATACCTGTATTTTTTGTCTTCTCGATACTTCCAGATATACACGCCAATAGAGCGATTTTATTTAATATAAGAAAGAAGAAGAATATACCCTTACCTATTGGTGTAGGGTGAGGGTCAACAAACTACAGTAATAGCAGAAGAAAAAAAGATGTTTAGGGTACATTCTGTGGAATGCGATAGTGTTCATTTGATTTGTTTCCTACTGTCCATCGTAGTGCATTGGATGTTAAGGCCTATTGCCAAAGCACCACCTGCAGGTCACAAGCGGATCTAGCTTCAGTAGTACCGATCATTTCGCCAGATCGTTCATGTCCACCCTTTTGATAATCCACTAATGTAC
Source organism: Didymodactylos carnosus (assembly GCA_905250885.1). NCBI lineage: Eukaryota > Metazoa > Rotifera > Eurotatoria > Philodinida > Philodinidae > Didymodactylos > Didymodactylos carnosus. The sequence goes on along the minus strand of CAJNOQ010004495.1, from coordinate 10,358 downwards.
GTGCCTGCTGGGCATATTTCTCGAAATATCCATAGGATCCTACCGCTGCTTGCAGCGGTTGGGGCGCCCCTGGGCTGCCTGTAGCCACTCGTCGCGTTCTTAGACTAGCCATCTACCCGCGGGACATAAACCCCGCACTGGCTAATGAAAAGACTCAATTGAAGTGCATAAATACACGTAAAATTGGTTTAATATAAGAAAGAAAAGATTGTTTTAATTGTCTCTACTAAATATTAATGGCAGAGATCATGAATCTGATGTTTTCTGTTTAAAGACAGAAGAAAAGAAAAATTTTTTAATCTTCCTCTCTTTTTTCCCAACGCAAAAAGAAAACTGGTTGGTATCGCTAACGACAGTCAGAAAATGATGCATAAGCGAGGACTATATTTGGAGGTTTAGTTCACAGAGGTATATTGCAGACTTACATTAACTACATCATGCCTACATATCCCCAGTGGAAATTCTTGAAGCCTAGAAAGCAAGATCTTGAAGCATTTCTTGACCAAGAAATGATTCTTGGGCTTTCTTGTGCATTTCTTGGACAAGAATTAACATGTAGATTTTCCTGGGTGTCTCTTGAGGCAAGAAACTATGCTGTTACCAGAAAAATCTATTTTTTCGATTACCTGCCGAGAATACGTTTCTTGTAGACTCAATAAACTGGCGATCAACGAACGATAAGTGTTTTCGTCTGCATGAAATATACAAATTGCAAGAAAACGTTTCGTTCTGTTCTCTTTTTTAATAGATAGAAAAAAAACAGAAATATATTCGATGTTATTTATCGATGGAAGTCCAATTTTTATCTGTTCTAATCACCATTAATAAAGCGAAAACCATGAATTTTAGCAAATTCAACTATCATTCAGGGAAGATGACATCGTATGAAGTTGATGCAAGCAGATAAAGTTTGCAAAATTTAATTTTTGGATTTTTACAACAGAGTCAAATTTACCAGATGGTTTCTTCAGGATGAAAAATGCTAATTATCACAAACCGTATACATTCTTCAAGAAAGGCCTAATTAATAATATCGTTGTACACTTAGTCCAACAACTTGGCCTGTGCTCATGACTTCAAAAACTCATTTATATTTTGCTTGTTAACTCTCACTTTAAAAAATTCGACCGTTTCGTATCAAAAATTTGCGTAATTTTCTAAATAAGTTCGATTGATAGTCACTAGATGCTGACTTTCAGTATAGACGGCACCTTTTGTGCAACAATAGACGCACCGACAAATCTCTCTAGTATTATGATATTCATCGATAGTTAGATAAATGTTACATACATACTGTATTCGCTTATTTAAAACAATTCTGCTTCGCTGATGTCTTATTATTACGAGATGAAAGCGTGAAATGACGCTATAATATACTCTTGACAGGTATGTAATGTTTCGTCAGTGGGAAAAACTGTTTTCTCCCAGCATTCGATTTTTTTTCGTTTCTGTCGTTCTGCATTAGACATGTATGCACCTTTCTGTTGCCATTTGTATATGCAACGATCACCACACGATGTCAGTGAGTAATCGCACAGAAGAAATAATTGCTTCTGTTCTGTATAGTAAATACTATGCTCAGGTGAATCAATTGACATTTAGTAACAAACGCACGGACTGTGTTTAGAAAGAGAATTGGAAGACAAAAAGGATTTGCAAAATAAAAAAATCATACATCATCTATCTGTCTTAGCACTATTGGTAGGAAAAACGCCTTTATGTTACAAAAAAAATTGCAGAACGCAGTGTGTTAGTCGGCTAGAAAATGTGAACGCTTTCATTTTACGCTAGGCGATTATGTGCAGACTAATAAAATCATTTCCTGTGCGTCTTTTGGTTTTTTGGCGACCTGATGTACTTAGATAGATTGGAATGTGGATTCTGAATAGCTTTTGGGACGTAGAGTGTCTAGTAATAACAGCTGGAGTGTCGAACGTTAGACCAGAAAAAGCTGCATCTAATTCCCAAACCCATTTTCGTAAAAATGACAGTAATAACTGCTAGTGCAACTTTAAGTTTTATGTAAATCTTCCTACTTCTTCTCCCAGGGCGTTGTGAAAAACTTAGGTGAAAGCAAAATTTTAGCAGTTCTTCAAAACTAAAAACCAACTTTTTTTTATCAGGTGTATTGATTTGGAATCTGTAGTCAGCAGAAAATGAACTCATCTACTGAGATTCTAGACTTATTATTTCAAACAAAAATTGCCGGATTAAACTTAGCAAAAAACAGCAATTTTCTAGGCATTCGAAAATTCTGGCAGTAAAACTTCTAACTGCCAAACGTAAAGTAGAGAGAAAAGTGCAGATTGTTTTACTATCAAAAAATCTGGCGCCAAACTCTCAAGTGCTAGACAAGTCATACAACAATAAAGAAGAACTTGAATTTTAAAAGAAATAGATTATTAGATAGAGCGCGAAAAGCTCTTTCTAGAAAGGTGATTTTGACTTGATCTTCCTTAGAGATCAGAAGTATGACAAAAGTAAAACTGTAGAGAAATTTAGTGATGTAATCACGTGTTCAAAATATCACGTTTACAAATTCAGATGACTGGGTCATTTAAGCACAGAGGCTAATTTCTTTTACTGAAAAAATAAGTTTATTTGTTCTACTAGCGGTCTGAGCCACAAATGGAACGAAGCAACAACTAACTTTCGTGCCGGATAAAAAGTAAAAAACTCATGGATGTACTGTTCGTTTACGGTTCAAGGCGCCATCTGTTTGGAATCCTTTTCCTCTACAAAATGAACGCAAAACGAAGATAAAATTGCATTTCTAGACGTTATTCACTATCCTTTATAACATAGAAGTGTAGCTTGTAGGAGAATTTGCACTTTAATTTCGGCATAGAAGTCTACTCTTACGTGGACTGGCCGTATAGTAAATCGCAGGATTTCAAGTATAATTTGGCATATTAATCTGCCCAATATATTTCTACTTGACGAAAGCCTCACCTAATAATAGAACATATTTTAATTATAACGCTTAGGATCCCTATAAATGAGAACCATTTTCTATTGAAACATGACATTTAATTTTTATTTGCTTTAGCAGAGAAAAGTAAATAAGAATTTACTATTTATTTTTTAAAAAGGTAAATGAAAACATAATTTACCTTTTTTTAAAGTAAATAGTGGATGCTAATTACTTTTTAATGTGAGAAAAGTAAATAAATAATTTATTTTACCTGGTGAACTAATTAAAAACTAAAAGTAAACTGTCACCCCTAATTGTAGGAAAGAAGATAATTGGTCTATAATTTGTTGGCTGAGTATTATCTCCGTCTTGAATACGGGGCCGTATAATTTCCAATTTCTGCCTCACCTCTCCGGAAAAACATCATTTGATAACGAAAAATTACAAATATGAATAAAATCGTCACCTACAGCTGGCCCAACTTCACGGAAAGTTTCGAATATTAACCCCTCGCTAGTCGCCTTTTTTGCATTTATTCTGCTTCAGCAGTGTTCAACTTCATGTAAAGATACTGTACATAAGCAAAGAGTGGAAGCGTTTGAAGATAGCGTTAGGAGGAATAAATCTGTTATAGTCAACATTAGTCACAATAAAAATGTTAACAAAGTGTTCAATGCCATAATACGTTAGCTTTTCTATTTTCATCACAACAATCAACTTCTGTAGAACCTTTCAAAACCGTTATACTTGAGCCTGACCGTTAAAAGAGATCTAATGAGTTTCCACCACGACTTGCTTAACACAGTTGTTTTTCGTTAATATAAGCTTTATTCTATCAGAATACAAGCGGAATATATTCCATTATAGTACTGTAAAGTGAAACTATCGAAAAGTTTTTCATTATTCTTGCTAAATATTTTTTTTAATTTACGCATTCCTTTTCAAAATCACTGCATGACTTGTTTTATTTTCTTGAAGAGAAAATAAAAAACTGGTTTTTAACTTTCTATTTAAGCGATTTTTTCCGACACAAAACACGTAAACTCTGCACTTCCGCTTTTCTTTCGACAAATATTCCAACGATGTCTGACGGTAAACAATTTTTAACTGCTGTCATTATACACGATTCTAAAGAAAGTACAATGAAGAGGTTATCGTTTATCTTAACACTTTTTTGACTAAATTCAGTTTCCATGTATGTGTTGTGTTCTATAGAGAAGTTGTAAAAAGGAGCAAAGACACTAAACGCTCTCCTATGAAACTAGGCAGAACAAGAAAGGGCTCAGGACGGTTATTAAATTATACCTAAATTTATAATAGGTAATGAAGCTTGAAATTGGAAATGTAGGATGAAATGCTTCATATCTGACATGTCTTTAGATTTTCTTCAATTTGAAAAGACTTCTATTAAGATTTTGAAATAGTTCGACATATTTGAGCAAGTTCCAGCGATTGAATTGAGCTAAAACAGCTTTCGTATTTTCTATTAATTAATCTAGCTCTACTGTCTTCTTTTTAACAACAAAAACCAAATAATGTAAATTAATCACCAACAAAAAAATTTCACAGACATACAAATATAATAATCATTGGCGAGTAAATAAGAAGCACAGTTTATTTAGACAAAACAAGAGTAATATGTACACTGTTTTATCTGTCACATGAAAGTTTGCACATGAGTAGTAAAAAGAAGTTTCAACGGAAAAAATAATTTAATATTTTTTTAAACCGAACGAGTTTATTTATGGCAGCAACATTAACCCTTTCCTACGGATAAAAATCAGGTACACAATCTTGGAAATCAGGAGATTTCTTTTAACAAATGGGCAAAAATGCGTAGCTTAAAGCTACGCAATAAGTGGAAATTTCACTTATTCGATTGTCGATATTTTATGATTACAGAAAACAAAATTAGAGAAAATCAAGTACGTTTTACTACGCGAACGCGGGAGACAAACTGCGAGCGCGGTACGTTCTACTACGCGATCCGTGGGAAAGGGTTAATGAATATCATTCACATTCACTGTCAATTATCACTGATCTTTCTTCTTTTTATTTATTGCACGAACAATTTTTGCTAATTGACTGCATTGTGTGTTGCTTGTAGTTGTCGTTATTTGTGCATTTTCACCGGCGTCATCATTATCTTCTATTATATGCGAACGTTTTCGTTTTTTTCTACTTCGTTGAGTTGTTGTTCATGGTCTGTAGCTCTGTTCATCAAAAGTTATTACAATAAGAATGGAGTCTCTTCTTTATTGAAATGAATAGTAGAAATCACAGATCTGCTCTTCCCAGTTCTGGTGGTTCTATACCGATTCCTACAAAGAAAAGATAAAATTTCTCCATCAGACCAGAGTAACAAGTTGAAAACCGTAAAATACTGTAAGGGTGTTTCCACACAGATCCGATCACTTTTTACACGACTTAAAGCCGACAAAGCTCCACTGTGCTCAGATCGTAGCCCGCAGTGAGATAGATAGGCCTACATCTCGAGCTTTTAAAAAGCAGACAGTACAGCTAGACTAATTAATAGAAGTCTTTTCAAATTGAAGAAAAACTAAAGCCATAAGATAGAGCAGCCAATTCCCTTTCACATGAGACGTCTTTGAGCTTTATTGGACGATTTTCGGCAAAGTGATTGACATTACAGAACTGGGGGACTACAATACGCTTCTACATCGTGCTAGATTAATAAACTGCAATTTTGCAACAATCATAGGTGGTGAAAAGCTCGAAGATGTCTGATTCGAAAGAAAATTGGCTGCTCTATTTTATAAATGTTAGACAGCCTCACAGTCCAGGCGGACATTTGGCGAAAAATTAGAAAACAAGTTTTAAATGATTGAAATAGTGAGCAATACAGTTCAAGACGAGCTCTATCTGATAGCAGAAAATTTTTTATTCCATCTGCTATATTTTTCCTAAATCGCACTTCCAAAATTTAGCTGAAAAATCACGGTTATATGAAAAACGAGTTCGTCCTGCACGAAGCGAAAGGTATATATGATTTGCAAATAATACGTAATGTGAAACTAGAGCGTTCACTTTATCGATTCGTAATTTTTTTTTTCTAGAACTCTCTCTTCATTATAAAGAGCATATTCGAAAACCTACAGAAAAACGTGTTTATAGACTTTCGTACCGCTTCTACAGCATATGTCCGTCTGCTCTATAGAAAAATGCATACTGTGCTGTACAACGATTGACTTTTGTGTATTTTTCAGCTGCTGTCAAAAACAGTATCATCTAAGAAAATGATTACTACCGCGGACTGAAACTTAGTTATCATCTTTGGAAAATCTTAGAGAATGATCATAGCTAATTCCAACATTCTTATTTATTAGTGTTCTCTTTCTTCGGAGATTTAAATATGAATTCGCTTTGAACGTGACAAAATTCATTTTCTTGTCGAGCTCACCATGCTCCTTTTATTATATTTCATTCTACTGATCGGTATCACCGCCAACAGTCAGCAGCAGCTATTGCCACGAACTGACTCCGAAGCCTATGGCACGAAACTGGCAGTCAATGACCATTTTATGGTTCTAGTCCACAATGATTATTCATTTTTTTCAGTTAAATTTCCACCGTACAACGATTCGTCTTCGCAAACTTGTGTATTTGTATACAACAGCAGCTCATATTACGTGTATAGTATCAACACAGCAGGAAGTCAGTCGTCTCAGTTTGTTCAATGGGGAGAGGACAGTTTATGTCAGTGTCCCTTTGTCGGCACCGTTCGAGTTAATGTAGTGGCAGGCTCATGTCAGATCACTTATTCAGATTTGAAATTGTTATCGAACTATTCGCATCAGGAATACTATTTGGTTGATGTTGATGCAGCCGGTTTGTTTGCTTATGGATTTTCGACTGACTTCAGCTTTGTCTACGATCTTCAAACCTATCAACTGCGACTGTTGTCCCCTTTAGTACCGTCGATGGTACCGCATGCATGTGGTTTGAGCAGCATCGATAATGGTTTTGCTGTTGTAGCCGGCTATGTTTATTTCCCTGATTTCCTGTCTTATTGTCCCGTCGCCTATCTCATTTTTCTGAACTCATCAGCGACGCAGTGGATGACAGTTGTCAGTAACATCACACTGGTCGAGTACGTTTTCCTGAACTGGCCGACAGTGTCGACCTATTCACCGGCATATGGCATGTCAATTGACATCGGTGATGATGGACAGATTCTTATTGGCATTCCGAAATTCGACCTTGTTCTACTATTGTCTACGGACAATGGCACACGTAGCAGTTTTAAATGGATAAGCACCTTTTGGTCGCAATCAGGCGACAATATCCTGTTTGGCAAGTATGTTGCTTGGCTCGATAATCAGACAGCTGCATTTCTGTGCTATTCACTCCCTGTTTATCCGTGGTCACTGTCGCAAATACAGGTTTACAATATTCAGTCATCGTCCCAACCAATATTCGTTTTTCCAAATAACCAACAGGCAATATCACTGTTAAATAAACCACTATTGTTTCTCTCGCTCTTATCATGGTCATCAAATATGGCAATTCTAACTGATCAGGGCGTCGCCTGTATTCTAGCCAGTCAACCAGGTTATTCTTCGACTAAATTCAGTCAATTTGCAGGTATATTTTATATCTATACACCAGAACCATGCATAAGTGGCACGTATAAGAATACAACAAGCGTAGGACCGTGTAGTCAATGTTTACCAGGCACAAAAAATCCCAGCGGTGGTAGTACTCCATGTATCAGTTGTATTCCCTGTAATTCGTCATCATTTTGTCCAAGAGGCGCTGTCGATGACATCGACTATTCGACGATTCAACGCTACACTCAATCGATGGCTTATCCAGAATCGCCTGATGCAACCATCTTCGATGACATTCTAATACAGACCATGTTCACTATTAAAACGTCCAGTGTTCGTTGTTTGCTTGTTTCACCGTTATTCTGGACATTGTTAATGATCTCATTGTCCATACTTATTCTTCTCATTATGGGCATAATAAATTGTTTTTATCATGAACGACATGAGAAACAGGTAGCTTTAATCAAGAAAATATTCAAACAAACCGATCTTATCGGCGAAGGTGAATTGTGGATAGGCGGCCTGATGTCGTTTGCCATTGTTGTTCTCGTTTCATTTGCCTACTGGTTCAGCAGCGCGTATTTGAAACAATATCCGATTGAGAGTGTGGGCGATGCTAAGTTTTCGTGTGATCCAACAATGCGTAATGCAAAATTTACCAGCGGCCTACAATTGCTGTCACAACCAAAATCAGACAAAGAAGTGCCCATATATCGAATGTTAGACAGTCAGCAATTTACACTGAGAATTGATTTTGTGAATACGCTATTCAAATGTTCAAATGTTTCGATTGTACAAAATATCGGCTCGAATCAAATTGTACTTTATCCATCACACTGTAATGATGAACATATAACACTGGCAGTCTCGATCAATTTGCCATTACATCAGATGGAAACTCAATTCAATTTGACCGGTCCCTATTCAATTGGCGGTGTCAGCATTTGTTTGTCCGGTCCTCCATCTACGAGCAACGAAGAAAATGTTTCTGTTCAACAGCTGGATTTTTGCCAGTTTTTTGAGAATATCGACGATCGATCAGCATTTGCTAAACTATCTACAATTGAACTGAAACTGACTAAAGTGATCAATAAAACAGTAGGCCTATCTGCAGTAGATGAGGATCAATTCAGTGGTTTATGGATCCCGACATTCAATATCCAAACGACAATTACCGACGAACTTTATTATAGTCAGCAAGGCGACTACCTGCGCTATTTGCCTGCGCAGACCAGTCTCATTGTACAGCTGAGCGAAACCCAATTCTACATTAAAAATATTCAAGAGCCCATTGCTAGGCAAGCGGAAATCATCTTTCATAATATTCTGTTTACAATTGTCTGTCTCGAAATATTCGGACTAATTTTTCTTCTATTTAAACTGATCGCTATTCCCATTATCAAACTAATACGACCTCGACTGCAAGCCGACGGTAGTGTTCATGGACAAGAAAGAGTATTTAAAATGACGAAGACTAGAGAAAGGAATTTATCGTTACCTGTTTGCATAAACACAAACGCAAGAAGCATCTGCTCTTAGTGGCATAGATGATGATACGATGGCAATGGAAGTCCAGTCATTATCTTTATTTTTTCTACTTTGATCAATATTTGATGAACACCGTTTGAATAGAAATTTCTACCATAAACACTTGCACGTGCTGTATCCATCCTATGAGCAACTAAACAAAATTCGTTTAACTGAATTTCACAGAAAAATTGGCATGAGGAGAAATCATACAACCGCCGTTTTTTTCGCCAATCAATGTTTCGTTAATCAAGCATGTAAATACCGGAGTTGATTATCTAGAAAATAGAAATTCATGCCGAGTTTACCATACGTGCATGTTATTAAAACCAAATCATCTTCTGCTCTGATTAACTAATTTTCTTCAAAAACTCATGCTTGATATATATGCATCAATTTCAGTGTGCTGCTGGAAAAACTCTTTTCTTTAATTATCTTACAGCTGGTACACGAACACACGTTATAGCACTTAAAACTCCTTCTCAAATCAGTGATGGATTAAATGTTGCACTTCAAATTAGAAAGCATAGTACTCGCACAATATTTTTAATTATTTCTACTTTTCCTCTATTTGATTACTGATGCATGTGCATTCGAAGCACTCGAGTATTTTTCACTAAACGCTCTCCTATGAAACTAGGCAGAACAAGAAAGGGCTCAGGAGGATTATTAAACTATACCTAAATTTATAATAGGTAATGAAGCTTGAAATTGGAAATGTAGGATGAAATGCTTCATATCTGATATGTCTTTAGATTTTCTTCAATTTGAAAAGACTTCTATTAAGATTTTGAAATAGTTCGACATATTTGAGCAAGTTCCAGCGATTGAATTGAGCTAAAAAAGCTTTCGTATTTTCTATTAATTAATCTAGCTCTACTGTCTTCTTTTTAACTTCGCGGGCTACAACCATGCCTCATTAACAAAGGTTTTGGTTATTCTGTTAGGGTTTCTGAGAAACTGATTTTCCAGAAAACCGAGTCTTAAAGAGCCATCGGTCGATATCTTTTTAGGCTTTTTACCTACTCGAGACCCCCTATCGAATGATGTATGAACAATCGGAGCGGGGCACCTGGGAATGTTTCCTCGTAAGTAGTTATGAAAGAACCGTTTTTATAGTGAAAAGTTTAAGATAACATAAGATAACACGAATGAAATCAGAAGAAATTAATTTAGGGCTTTTCTTGCAAATTCTATAACTTTGCAAAGAAAGGTCATGTACACTCTAAAAAAAAAGCGTCGTTTACTAAACCTTAAAGGGTTTAGTAAGCGAACTAAACCCCTTAAAAAACCCTTAAAGGTTTTTTCGAAAGGTTTATCATCGATCTTAAACCTTCAAAGGTTTT